>JAPCYS010000849.1:600000-788482 GCA_028641055.1 Alopecurus myosuroides
AAATGGCTACGGGTCTGGGCTTAGCAAACAACAAACTCGTTCTCTTCGAAAAGACCACATATCCCAGACTCGGAAATTCGGGTCTTGGCGATTCGGGATTTTGGAAAAAGAAAAAGTTGCTTAGTTGCTAAGGCTCAAAAAACCCAAATATCCGAGTCTTGGGGACTTGGGGACTTAGAAGCAAGTCCGCTCGTCAACACCCATGAAACTCGGAAACCGAGTCTCACAAAAGGATCGTAAAGAAAGTCGGATATCAAGAGAAAAAGTGAGTTCAAAAGTGGATAAATTTAAAAGTCCAGAAGAGGCATAGAGTATATCAAGACCTTAGCGTGCATTACAAAATCCCGGTAAATGATATCAAAGGTGCACAGGCGCACCATCCAAAAAATAATTGTTCAAACGGCACATCGGCCGACTGACGCATGAGAAGTAGCATTAAGGAGCAGGTATCACTCGGCATTCTAAGCCGCGGCGTCCATCTTCGCCTTACCCTTGCCATCACTTGGGGTAGCAGCAGCACCCGGATCAGCAGTACCGGCTCGCACAGGAGGAGGAATGACTGGTGTGGAGGTAGCGGGCGCAGAATCGGCTTCAGCCTTCTTTTTGGCAGCCTCCTCTCTCAACTTAGCAGCTTCCTCCTTCCATCGGGCCAGCATGTCATACGGCTCGGGAAGATCCGACTTAACCGCTTCACCAGCAGCATCATATGCAGGAACGAGGGAATCGACATCTAAGCCGTCAGCAATCACGCTGGCCGGGTAACGGACCTCCTTCTGGACGGCCTGGAAATCCTTCACGGAGAATTTGGACCCATCAAGCTTGAATTCCGGGAAACCGCCCATAAGTTTGGCTAGCTCGAGCTTAGGGAAGTAAGCCTTGGCAAGTGCAAGCCCCCGGGTTACTCCAACCCGGCAGGACGAGCGTTTCCAGTGCCAAATCCACTCGGGGATAGTGGAGCAAGCGTCTAGCATTCTCTTCAGGCCGCCATGTCCTTTACCCGGCCACCGTATTTCTTGAAGGATCCATTTGGTTCTGGCGCATAGCTGCCGGATAACGCTCTTGATAGTTTTCAGCCTGGCAATATCATCCTCGTCCGGCATCACTTCATCCGGACCTGCAGAAAGAAATGGAAACATGAGTAAGGAAACTCGGCTATTTATCAGAAGGACAACCCGGATGAAGAATCTTACCAAGCAAAGCACGATACGTATCAGCAATTTGAACAGAAAGGCTCGCTAGGTCATCTTCTGCTGTGTGGGCCCTCCGCCTATACTTCTTCATTATCTTCCCACTCCTCCTGGCTTCAGCCTCGGCCTCCTCACGCAGAGCCACCTCCTTTTCAATGAGCTTGGTGGCCTTTGCCAGTTCCTTCTCAGATTGAGTCACGAAGGACTGCACGGATGCAAGGAAGGATTAGCCGGGTAAAGGGGCAAGTTATCAGTCGATTATACAGTAAAGTTCCAAGCAAATTGTGAATCAATTCACTCGGAACTTGGGGGCTAGATAAGGACACAAGCAATATTAGTCGGGTTTACCTCGTGTTTGGCTATTAAAGCCTCCAAGATGTTTTCTTCATTAGCCCTCAAAGTGCGTAGGGTTTCGAGCATCTGGGCAAACGTCAGGTCCTCGGGTCGGACACCAGAAGAGCCGGCAGCCTGGTCACCTGATGGGGGAGCTCTCCCCGCCCTTGGGGTCGAGACCCGGACAGTCTGGGTATCCGGGTTGGGAGAACCCATCCTCGTGTCCGGAACCTCGATCTCCTCGTCCACTGGTTCGGATGACGCGGGAGACCCGGCGGCTTGGTGAAGTGGATCGCCCAAGGGGCCTTGTTCCTGGTTGTTCTCAGTATCACCGCCAGTTGCGGCGTCTATGTTCTCAGTCGGCTCCTCCGCCTCCTGGTTATCCATCTCCACATTCTCCGGGTCACTAACTGTGACTTGAGCGCTAAAGAAAGGGAGGAAGAGCAGTTAGCAACAGCAATTGACAGTTATCAGGTATGAAAGGATGTCGTATAATAAAGACTCACCCGGTATTTACAGCATAATCAGGCGGGAGTTTGCTGCTGGAAGCAGATGAAGCCACCAAAGGGACCGATAGTGGGACCCGGAATTGCCCCGCGAGTGGGTGATTGGGAGATGGATGGCGCTGAGGAGATTTGGAGGGGCGAGGAAGAGGAATATCGGCACGGAGTTTTGGCGAGGAGGAGATAACCGGGTTAAGGGGATCGTCCCCTGGTGAACTCCGGGTCACTCTGCGCTTGGCCGGGATAGAATCCTTCAACTGCGAGGAGTTAGATAGTCGTTGGTTAAGTCTGTGCATGTTATCAAAAGAATAGGGTTCGGAAGACATGGTGGAATAGGGAACCTTGCGCACCACTCCTCTAGTTTTTCTCTTGGCCCCGACTGTGGCTTCCTGATCGGATTCGGTGGCCTCCGGGTCGTCCTCCTCTTTCTTCTTCGTCCTCCAGCCCTGAAGATCGAGTATGTATCAATGGAAAAGAGTTAAGTGGAAAGAAAGTGACGCAAATAAAGATAGCACAAGATTCGGATAAGCACCTTCATCATCGTCAGCCGGCTCGTCCTCTTCTTCCGGGTCTCTGGAAGGGGGAGGTTTCAATTCTCCAGAAGGGATCGTCAGCCTACGACCGAGAAAATGAAAGCAAGAATTAGAGGCTGTATCAAGTCAAAATGTTGAAATAAGTTATGAGTACCGGATCTTACCGCTGGGGCCGGGTTTTCCCGGGTGAATGGCGGCAACCCGGTAATGTTCTTGATCACTTCCAGCTTTTCCGTCAAGAAGCCTTTGATGGTTTTGCTGGTGTCGCCGGCTGTAAAGCTCTTGGTGGAATATCGGAGTGCATCCGTGGTATGCCCCGAGTACTCGCACATCAATTTGGTGCGGATAGAATTGGGTTGGATCCGGAAATCAACCCAAGTTTTCACTAGATTGAGCCCAAGAAGGCCTTGGGCGGAGAGGACGGCTATTCTAGCTAGTGAAGGCAGGATTGCTTCCCTGTCCGAGTCAGGGGCGAAAGCATTGAATTTCTCGGAAATATCAAGGAGACCTTCTGAGTAACCCGGCAACCTCTTTTCGCCGGGTGGGGAGGTGTCCGGCAATAGAAAGTATGAGAGTTGCCAGTGTTTGACGTGTGAATTAAGAGTAAGAGGTGGCATTAGAGAATTCTTGCGGCGCTGGATAGAGACTCCGCCGCAAGCAAGAAGTGCCCCGTCGCCGCTTTCGCGGCACGGTTTGCACTGGAAAAGTTCGGTGAAGAGAGCCAAACTCGGTGGGGTGCACAGGTATGACTCGGACAGAACAATGAAGTTGTAATATTCAACATAGAGTTAGGCCCTATGTCGAATATCCTGAGGCCATAATGGCTCAGGACCTCACGAAAGAAAGGGTGACCCGGAGGACGGAATACCCGGGTCACGTGCTCTATAAAACAGATTACCTCATCCTCGGCAGGTGTGGGCCGGGTCTCATCACCCGGTGCCCTCCAATGAATGTCCTTCTGAGAAGGAAGGACCCCCAACTCGGCCAGCTCGTCCAGCTTGGCCTTTGTGACTGTGGATCGCCCCCAATTGGCGGATATGGATTGGGTTGTCTTCGCCTGGGCCGGCTGTTTCCCATGCCTTTTGGGAGCCATGGGATCAACCTGCAAAACACAAGGAAAAAAGGTACAGGAAATAAGACTCGGAAGTATTGGATTATCCGAGTCTGGAGTATCAAGAAAATATGAAAACTATCCGGGTATCACACCATGGAGTGAAGATTGCGAGGTATCCGGGTATTAAGTACAACTATGGAGATTATTGGTCACTTACGTATTGAAAAGTATTTGGGGAAGACGGATGGTTGCCCATGTATCTACTGCAAGCAAAATAGCCGGAAAAGGAGGATTTTCCGGGTGTCAATGTTATGCGCGGAAAATTGAGGTGAAATGGATCTAGATTGGAAAACTTGCGGACGATTCTACGAAGAAATTGGTGATTAATAATGGTAGGAGGATGGGGTGTAATCATCAAACAGGTTGTTAAAGGAGTTAGCGAGCGTCAAATCGATCTAATCCGGTGCAATAGGAAAAACGGCCCGCGGGTTGACCTAGATCCAATCTAAGGTGAATCGAAAAATTGCGGAGCTATTTGACGAGTACTTACTGGGAGGAGCTTGAATCTGGCGTGGCGGCGGCCGATGTCGCGGTCTGGATGTCCCCCTGCAACCCTTGATGAGCGGAATGAAGGCGCGGTGGCGGAGTTTGGCGGCGGCACGGAACAGTTCAAGGATGAACGTGGCCGGCGGCGGCCTTGCTACGATGGCGGGCTTGAGATTCTTGTGGAATTGCGGAGCGCGGGGAATAAGGAAGCAAAGGGAAGGTTGGAGTGAAGCGTTGGGATCTAAGTTACCCTCTGAGCTCTATTTATAAGATGCGGGCGGATAAACCTATCCTAACGGGCGGAATCCGGAAATTTTAGGGATAACGGTCATCTGTGCGGATTTTTTGAGATATGCTTTAAGTATTGAACGTGATATCCGGGCAGAAATAATAAGGAGATATTTTCCGCGATATCAGGGTTAATTATCGAGTAAAGTAAGTCAGGCTTTTGGCATTTTTATCAGGGTTTAGACCTGGAAAGCTAGGCCAAGTACTTGGAGAAAAGCCGGGTTACTATATGGCCACCATGGAGTTGGGCCTAGCTATTTATCAAAGCACCTTAACCCGGCCTCCATACACTTGTGCGTTTGATATTTTTGCAGGGAATAGAAAGCGCTTCCAGGAAGAATCCGTGAAGCCCAAGCTATTCTGGGGACTACTGATGGAGGGATAATAACCCGGTAGGCCGACTCCAAGGTGTAACCCGGCCCAAAGGACGCTGCGCAGGATCCGGCTAAGGATAAAGAAACTTCAGGAAGGCCCACATTTGTAGGCCCTGTAACCCGGTTTGTGGGTTACAATAAGGAAAGTTAGGGTTTGTATGCGGTGTCCGGGTAGGATTCAGGGTGCGCCTTGGAGGACAAGCCAGGGGGTACGTGTGCTTTATAAACCGACCCCTGGGTTTAGTTGAGAGAGATCCAAGTCCTGGCAATATCACCTGATATCGAATATCCAGTGTAATACGAGAGTTGAGTTATTATATTGAGATCGGAGACTCGGCGACTTGATGGCCGGCTACCAGATCGAGTATCATCATGTTTTCCTCCGAGCTAAACCCTCTCCCAAACGTCTGTGTCATCTTGCCCCAAGATAAGTTACCCCCGGTAACGTCTGCCGTGATTATCCCACGACACCTCCCCTCGGTACCGTCCCCGCGCCGTGTACCTCCGTCTGCCGCCGCGCCGGTGGACGGCGTGGTCGCTCCGGTGACCTAAAAGGGGCGGCGCCAGCACCTCTGTGATCACCGTCGCCTCCTCTTGCCTCTGCATGATTTTAATTTGTGAATCCCTCGCTCGTTCGCGCGATTGCGCGGAGGCAGAACCGTCCTGGCCTGGGCTTATGCCAGGATGACATCACCCTGATGTCATATGTCCTTTTGCTAATTTCACAAAATTCCAGAAAATGAGTAAATGTTGAATAATTAATATCTATTAAAATGTTACTCAGAAAAATAAAATAAAAGTATGGTTTTGATCAGAAAAATGTACTCTTTCCAAATATGTCATTTTCACACATGTTTGAGAAAGTTGATTTATGACCATAATTTAATGTTGTTAATTCATTTAAAAATAGAAAAATAAGTTTTTATTCATTAAAATTAGAAAATTAAAAGTTATATACCAAATTGCTCGAAATGAAAAATGCAATCTAGCTATGATGTTTTCAAACCCATTTGAGAACTTAAAATTGTACTCACTTTCATAATCGCCCGAAACCCCCCTCCGGGGTCTATTGCGGGCAAATTTCAGAAAAACTACATAACTGACATATGAACCCTAGCAACCCAACGATCATGCTTAGGGCTTTATTTCAGTGCATTAACATTCTCATGCCTACATATTGCGCATTGCATCGATGCCATGTGTTGATTGTTATTTCTCTTTCGGTGTTGTTTCCCCCTCGGTAGAACGTGACCCCAAAGTGAAGGCCATCAACTCCAATGGCGAATACTTGATCCTAACCGACAAGTCAAGCACTTATTCCAGAAGATATCTATTGGTTTTCTTATAACCAAGTCAAGCATAACCTCTTATCTGCTCATATATGTTTTCCGAAAACACTTGATTCTCGTACTTTGCATTTGATTCGAAAGTATTTGATGCTGGTAGATATAGTTCACCTATATACTACATTGCCTCAATGTCCTGATGCACTGCTCCTAGCCGCCATAGATTTGCTTGTGCGCATCGCCAGAGCCTCATATCTGCTTCGCTTAGCTTTACATGTTTCTTACATCTGCTCCATCCGGTTGATGAATCAGAGCTGCGATAACCTAGTATGATATGATGACGTGGTGAGATGAGCATTATGTGGTTAACATGACTAAGGCTTTTATGGGAGGCCACTTGGGAAGAGGTTGTTTGTCCTGTACTTGCCAACCCTAGGATTAAGGTCTCGCCGCGGAAACCAAGACTGAGCGTGCAACCACAAGCGGGGCCTAACGGACCGCGCTCGACTAACTAACTTGTTTGGTTCTATCTGTGAGTCACGTAGTTTGGGATTTCCATCTGCGTGTGAGTCAAAAACCTTTTGGAGGTGTTTAGGGCGTCATCGGGAAAAGTGATGGACGTACACGGATCTTGATCCCGACTCACAGAACAGGTGCCGTCAGGAGGTGGCCAACTCCCTGTTGACGGGGTGGCCCTATTTGGGTTGACTCGTGGATAGGGATCGACAAGGTAAAGGTCGTGGACAACCACCCGCTGTCGCGCTCCCAAGGAGCGTACACGTGGCGTTAAGAGTCGGATGGTACGTGTGGGTAAAGTGTACCACCCTGCAGGGATAAATCTTTCGGAAAGCCGTGTCCACGGTTAAGGACGACTTGGTGAATGTCGCGTGGCCATAGATAACTTAAATGTGACGTAAAAGATGTTGACCAGGCATGGAGGCAATAGATGAAGGGTGCCTCCTCGGAGATGCCGAGAGGGGTGATCCTTGTAGCATGTGAGATGCTGGGAATTGATGTTGGTGGTTTTAAATGATGATGATCACAGTAGCGAGTTTCTCATATGTTTTGAAAACCTTCTATGAGACGTGCTATTCCTCCTCGATTTGGAAAATAAAGATTGCTTTACGCAAATCAACCTACATAAAACCCTTTACGAAACCAGCAGATATATAATAGGTCTAAGTCTTGTTGAGTACCTCCCGTACTCAGGTTTGCTTAAATTTGGTTCAGGTGAAGATCTCACATCGGTGGTGATTCAACGTGGACATCGACGAGTAGTTTGGGGTTCCCAGGTAGCGTCCTGGAATCTATGGGCTGGGACGTCGCCTTATGTTGCGGCCTCTTAGGCCTTTTTGGTTCTTGTTGATTAGCAACATAATTTGCCTTCCGTTGTCTGATGTAATGTTGGGTCGTGTGACCTCTACTTGTAAGTTATACTCTAGTAACATTTGTTTAATACAACTTCATGTCTAGAGTGCTGCTTTGATCGGTTGTTGCTTTCGAGCTTATTGTTATACAGTTTTGGCTATGCCTGCATAGTTGTCGCTATCGAGGGGTTGTGGAGCCGATGATCCATGTCTGAGCCCGCCTGCCGATGTGATTCGGCATGGGGCAAGGTAACCCCAGTAACCCTCAATTGTTGTTCCACTTTCTGGACACATAGCAGCTCTGTATAGGTTTGGTCCCGTTTCCTTTAGTTTCATACGATTCGTGGACGCTTTTATATGCATTGTTGGTTATGACTAGCATGGATACAAGGAGTAGTAGACTAGGGATCCGTACTATGTGCCGATGAATCCAGTCTGCATGTCGTTGTTTGTTGCGGCCGGGGCTGGTAACCCTGAAGCCCTTGTGAGTCCATGGCTAGGAGCACATAACAGTATGTATATCTCTAGGTCCGGGGTCGTGACAGAGGTGCAGCTCGCAACCCGTCAAGACGAGTCAAGATGTCCTATAGGTGTTTGTTAGAAGCAACTTGCGCATTCTCAATGGCCTTGAGTCTCGCTTCAGATGTGATCTGGGCACCCTCGAGTTGAGCAAGACGCTCGCTGGTGACCTTCACATTCTCGGTGAGACCCTCAAGTGTAAGTTCATACCCTACCATAGTTAGCAAAAAAAGAGAAAAATACCACAAAGGTATGATCTCTATCAACTACTAGGACGTGGTGGGAAAAATATCACTGACAAAATCAGGCTAAGTACCAAATTCCTACTTGTTTTTACCAATGATACAGGCGGGCGATCGGCGCACTGGTGTTGGCTTCAAACTATCAGTGAAGATAGGATAAAGCGATGGCCAGGAATCAGTAATATATCGGGACCTTTAACATATGGGATTACTAGAAAGATACCCCGCGCGTTGCAGCGGGATCCATTTAGAAACTATAATAAATTTCATATGCATAATTTTGATGCAGAGGATAGGGTCTCAACATTCTTTTCTAAAAACACATGTATGACATATCATGTTGTCTAAAGAAACATGTAAACAACAGTTGATCTCGAGATAGTAAACATTAATATATACATGTGATGAGTATGTATTATAAATTGTTAATTTGAACAATTGGATGTTTTAATAAATGGATGATGTGTAGCTTGAATGATTAATAAATATTAGTGAAGATGACATGGACAATTGATTGGCTAATAGGATGGATGATGTGGATAGGTTGCATGTTGAGATAGAAAAATAATTAATGCATGTTAGTGGGGTTTTGCTTTATAAGAAGTATAGATAGATTACTCTTGTGCCCCCGATTCCATAGTTCTACTCACTTTTCCCCACGGATGAAAGTTTTACTCACTTTTCCCCATCTTCTTAGGTGAAACTCTCACGAATGCTCACATCTGACGTTGTTGTGTCTTCCGTGAACTCTGACTAGTGGGGCCGTGTGGGACTGTGTCGCTCGTTGGACCTGACAAGTGGGACAAGTGCGGCTAGGTTTCTGTGGCATTGTCCGTTGGGACGTTGTATGCTTCGTACGTCGTAGAACAGGCCGAGTTTGTTGATAATTAAATTCAGCCTGCTAGCATACCCACGCGCGCTGTCAGCCTTTTATGCATGTCATCGTTTCAGCCTGCTATGCATGCGCTCGAAGTTGGCATTGATGAACGCAGCGTTGACTAGTTTACGTGATTAAAAGACTGTGATTCAGCCGCCACCTAGACATGCACGGAGCCACCTAGCCACGCACGCAGGTGTGATTCGGTCGCCACCTAGCCATGCACGCAGCTTGATTCAGTCACACGCTCGATTAATTTGCCGCGTCGTTTCACGTGTCGAGCCACACATTGGGGCACGGCCGGACTGAGTGATGAAAAACGGTGGTTCCTCCACCCCCTCCTCCCCACAGTACAACCGCGACGCCTCGATGCAGTGTGAAAAAAGTACAACTATGACGCCTCGATGCAGTGTGAAAAAACGGCGGTTCCATCCATCCCCTCCTCTCCCTTGGCTACTTAAACCGCGTCTCGTAACCTCCTCCTCCACATCTTCAATCTCCGCCTCCTCCCAATTCTCTTCTCTCCAGCCAGAGCCAAAGCACAACCGATTACTCGACGTACGTGAAGATGCAGTTCAACGCGCCCACCTTCCGCTTCCCACCCACTGTGCCGGAGGTCCGCTACCCCCTCGGCAAGGTCGTTGAGACCGCGCTACGCGTCTGGTCGTTCTCACGATGGAGGAACAATACAGAGTTGGCCCGTCTCTTCCTCCGTGTGGGCTTTAACCACCTCCCATCAGGGTCGCCAGTCATGTTCCGTCTGGGGGAATAGCGCGCCCACACCAATGCTCCAGTGGTAGGCCTCGTCGCCTACTTCACAAACAGGTTTGATGCGTACTACCTGCTCGGCCACGTGTTCTGGTGTGGATGTGAGTTCATCGCATTCACGACCTACAACATGTACACCAACTTCGAGAGAACTTTCCCCAAGGAAAATCACATGCACACCCTCCCCTACTATCTCGGCGATGACGGTGTCGAGGAGCAGTGAAGACGATGAGTACGGCGGCAATGAGGAGTGAAGACGATGACGGTGAAGTCCAGACGGTATTGGTGTTGTGCGCCCGTAGTGTTGCCGACCCTAACTAGTGTACCGTGTTATGTACCGTATATCATGTGTTCCCCGTACTATGTACCGTACTATGTAGGGATCTAAGAATCCATATCTAAGTTATTTATGGTTGGTCGTGCGTGATGTGTTCTTTTTTATCTGTATTCATATTATTTCCAAGTGGTTTGCCCCCAAGTTAATTAAGGCACGACTAAGAGCACATACAACGCAGCCTAGCCTTTTTTATCTTTTCTTTCCTATATTTGAACTAGTAGTTACACTAGTTTGTGAAAAAGAAAATAACTCAAACTAAAAAGTAAGTCGGATAAATTTATGAACTACTCCCTCCATTCCTATATATAAGATGTTGTAGCTATTGCTCATGTTTTCTAGATACATACTAATATGAGTGAACTTATACACTAAAAGTTGTGTAGATACATGATGAGGATATAATAGGGGAATTTGATGAGTGTGCATGTGTGAACTGGAAGGAAATATTGAGCCTCATTGATGTTCATGATAAGGTGAATTCTTTCCTAATAATAAATAATGTTTGTGTTTATAAGAATATTATACTACCTAAGTCTATGCATTTATGTATTAGCAGGGCTATTGATAACACAAGCATTGGCGAAGCAATGGAGCTGATTGAAGAGGATGGCAAGCACGAGGGAGGCGAGGGAGGAAGTGGAGCCATCAAGGAAAGGATATTCGGTTCGGACTGGCAGAAGTCCCGAATTTGAAACGAGCATGGACTCTTCATACGGACTCCAAATAAAGCAAATGAGCACAATCTGAAAAGGAATTTTGAAGGGATTTCCAATGGATGCGGCCCCACGCACCTATTCGACTCGTACAAGACGTGGTGACCGAAACAATGCACGGATCATTTTCTGCCAGTTTCTAAATAGAGTTATGTCAAGTTAGAAAACTTAGAGGTTTGTTTGATTTTGACTCCAACAACCCTTATAAGGCTTGTAATTCGTATTATTAGAGATGAGACTACGTTAAAACATTAAACCCTACACCTCTAGATTGAAACAGCTTGTAAGCCTTCATCTAGAAGTTCATCTGCTCATAGTGAGCTCCGCCCCCAAGTTCGTACAGCACCCTGCCACACCGTTCTTTGTCCAATGCCTCAAGACCAACCGGGCATACAATGTGTTTCCGTTCGAGGCGGAGAGCGAGGCGAAGGGGCTGACCTCCCCGTCAGCCGGCGACATCCGAAGGAGGTTCCAAAACTTTTTTTTTACATAACCGGTGGCAGTTCCGTAATTTCGGTCTGTGTTGAGCTAACTCAACATTGGAGTGACGTGAACCGTTAGATTTCACTGTTTGATGGCTGAGATTAAATGTATCCTAACATGTTTGCTCTTTTATAAGTAGTTTAGATTATAAAAGGAATGTTTTCAAAAAATAAATAAATAATATGGAAAACAATTCAATAAATACTGAGACTTCGATTGGACACTATTTAGATAGAATAAGTGTCACCTAAAAAATATTGGCTCATTTAGAGAAGGTCGAAAAAAACTTGATTACAAATGGGGTTGTTTACCCTAGATTCAGAGCTCATTTGTAGCACGTTTCTCCTTCGGATTGATCACCTTCAAATATTGGGGTTCAAATGTTGGTGAAAGTTCAACTTTAGCGCAAACAAGTACTAAAGAGCAACATACTTAAAATTTTTGTACAACTTCAACTTTGGCTCAAATTATAATTTTGTTCCAAATTCAAATATTGCTTCAAATTCAACCTTTGTTTCAAATATGCATTCTGCCTCACATATGATACCAAAGCACAAACAATATTATTAATACTTATAAGTTATCACAAGATCTAAAGTTAACAACACAAACACCTAACTACAAATCCATCAAATTAAAATTCATAGTTCGAATTCAAATCTTCGACCTGCTCCTTGTGTGAGCAGATGGCTTCATCGTCTTGCTCCGGGTTTCCCTAGCTGGAGTACTCTTTGGAATCATATTGTTCCTTCTGATATTCCCTTGGGGTTGTGGCCGTGGAGGTGGTGACGGAGTAATTCCACTCGGCGAGCACTCGACGACAAGTTGACGGTCATCTGTGTGTTCGGTAATCCTTAAAGGAACAACTGGTACAATTACTCTGTCCTCTTCTTCTCTTATAGCTTCAAAACCATCAAGAGTCATGGATTTAAATTCTAAGCCATCCGATGATGACTGAACTTCATTTTCTTGGGCTCTATCCTCTTCTTCTCTTATAGCTTCCTCTCTACACCTTTTCTTCCCTTTGCCTCAATTTATCCTAGTGCTGGGAAATAAAATTATAAGACATGTGGAGAAAAGAGAACAAAATGCATAAAAAGGGGAATTCACACACATACCAAGGTGCTACTTCAACGAGGAGTGCATCTTCAGACTCAATTGATGTTGCATGTTCCCCTCCATCTTCAATCTCCATTGCTAATGCATTCTCCTCTGCATTTGCTGCTGTCCATCGTTCCTCTTCTCCAAATGATGCGTCCACTGGATTGGAACAAATCCTAGCAATGTGCCCCAGAATTCCACATTTTTTGCACGCCCTCTTTTTTGGTACACGACCCTCTTCACTTGCTCTGTACCTGTTTTTTCTTGGTCTTTCTTGTGGTCTAGTCAGTAAAGGAGAGTGGAGTTTGAACCCTGTATCTACTATGTTACATTGGTCTTTTCCCATGAGTGTGGGCACATTGTGAGCATAAGCATCCTTAAATTTAGCAACAGAGAAATACTTAGAGCAATACTGGTCAACTTCACCATCTTCACCCCCAACCAGAGTCATCAGATGTAGAGCATGTATGCATGGCTTCCCACAAATCTTCCATTGCTTACAACTGCATTCCCTAGTGGCTAGGTTCACTGGATACCTCCATTCCCTATTTTTACTGTCAGTGTACGCTACCTCAGCCTCGTATGTCGACGATCAAATGGATCTCATCTTCAGTCCTCTTGCCTTGTGATGCAATGCCTTAATCAGTGGTGGGAGTATAACATGGCCACCATATTGTGTTTCAGCAATTCTTTTGCGAATAGACATCTTTATCATGATCATCTGCCTCATCTTGTAAAATGATTGCCAAACCAAATAACCCTTCACTGACTTGAACTTTGCATTGAAGCATTCTGCAAGATTATTGGTCATATAGTCTACTTTGCATATGGTGTTGAATTTGCTTCTTGACCACACCTTTCCATGATGTGCATCCATATACTCCTTCACCTCTGGATGTTTCTGAGCATACAACACTCTCAAATGGTGCTCATGCTTCCTTTCGCTGCATGTGTATGATGCTAGCCATAAGTTCTCATCAAAAACTTTTCCTTTGAACTTCTTTTTCAAATTTTGCGCTAGGTGTCACATACATTTCCTATGTTCCACTACAGGGAATACAATTTCTACTGGACTCTCTAGACCTTTGCAAGCATGTGTATGTATAGCTAAACCTGGGGTGTGCCTATAATGTTGCGCAACTGCTGCAGAAACCAGACCCAACTTTCCTCGGACTCTGCCTCCAAAACACCAAATGCAACTGGGAATAGCCATTTGTGTCCATCAACTGCAGAAGCCGCTACTAGATGTCCTCTCCATCTTCCAGTCAAATGGGTAGCATCTACAGCCAAATAAGGCCTGCGTCCATCAAGAAACCCCTGCCAACAAGCCTTGAAACATATAAAAGCCCTTCTGAAGCACTCCTTCTCAAATTCTTCCCTTTTATTTTGAATGGAACTATATGCTTGTCAATTTCTACAACACTACCTGGACTAGCCATCTCCACTTTAGACTTGAAGGTGTAAAGCAACTGAAAACTTTCATTCAATTGACCATTAATCCTGTCAAGAGCCATTTCTTTAGCTTTGAAAATCCGCATGTAAGGAGTTACAATCTTATACTTCTCAAAAAGCTTCCCTTGGAGTGTTGTTGGACCAAGACCACGTTTTTCTCTCAGTCAATCCAATATTGCATCTGCCACCCATCGAGTTTTTGCTAGTTTGGATTTGTCCTTCCCCCCTCCCCCTCCAGGTGGACATGTGTGTTTGTGTGGGTTTTTCTGAAGGGAATATGCCCGAGAGGCAATAATAAAGTGTTTATTATATATTATTCCTTGTTAATGATAGATGTTTATTTCTCATGCTAGAATTGTATTAACCGGAAACGTTGATACATGTGTGATTAATAAACAAACCGACGTTTCTAGTGAAGCCTCTCTTTTAACTAGCTCGTTGATTAAACAGATGATCAAGGTTTCCTGATCATGAACATTGGATGTTGTTAATAACGGGGTCCTGTCATTAGGAGAATGACATGATGAACTTAAACCCTAACTAAGTATAACAATACGATCAAGTCATTTAGTTTTGTTGTTATATCTTACATTCGAAGTAACATTATTCCTTAGACCATGAGATCATGTTAATCACTAATACCGAAAGAATACTTTGATGACATCAAACGTCACACCGTAAAAGGGTGACTATAAAGGTGGCATTGGAATTCGGAAAGTGTTGGTTGAAGCTCATGGATCGAGAATGGGATTTGTCCATCCAATATGACGGATAGATATACTCAGGGCCCTCTCGGTGATATCACATCGACACCGCTTGCAAGCAAGTGATGATCACAAGGATGTTATATCACGGGAACGAGAAAAGAGTACTTGTCGGATAACGAGATCGAACAAGGTATAGTGGATACCGATGATCAGATCTCGGAAGTAATATATCGCGAGACAAAGGGAAATCGTTACGACGTTGAAAGGTTCACACGATCACGAGAGTCATCGTTGAATATATAGGAGTCATCACGGTTTTCCAGACCCCGCTGTTGATTATTGATCGGAGAGGAGTCTCGATCATGTCTATAATATTCATGAACCGTAGGGGAACACACTTAAGGTTCGATGAAGCGTTTAGAGAGGATACGGAATACCGAAGAATATTTGGGCAGCTCTGAAATTGGTTTCGGGGAAAATTGAAATAGTTCAAGGGGTTTTTCGTCGAACGGTTGTTAATAGAATTAACAAATGGTTCGAGGTGTTGCATGCAAATGTTTGTTAATGGAATTAACAAATATAAATAAAGAAATAAAAATGTTTTATTTATTTATTAAAGAAAAACCCTTTGGAATTTCTAAGTGGGAAATTAAGGAATTTTGAGTGGGTGTGAGTGGAGCTTCCACTCGCATGAAGAGAGAAAGGGGTGGGGGCACCTATGGCTGGCCGCACCCCCCTTGGGCTGCCTCCCCCTCCCTTATAAAAGGAGGGTGAGGGCTCTCCCTTCTCTACACACTTGCCCACTCTTTTTCCCTTCCATCCGCTGCTCAATTCCATGGTCTCCAGCTTGGCGAAGCCCTGACCGTGGGATTCTTCACCACCACCACGCCGTCGTGCTGCTGGAATTCCGGAGGGATCCTCTACTTCCGCAACCCGCTGGAACGAGGGAACGGAAGTCTTCATCGAGCTGAACGTGTGACCGATTACGAAGGCACCGCCGGATTGTGGTGCTCTTCTTCTCGCTCGGGATCGGCGTGAGAACGACTACGCCAACAACGAGATCTTTTCTCGTACCACTTTGAGTCTTCGAGGGTGTGTTATCTCAAGACTCTCTTTCTCCATGTTGCCTTTCATCTCATAGATTAGATCTTGGCCTTTCGGGTTTATCGCGCGTAGGAAAATTTTTGTTTTCTATGCTACGTTCCCCTTCAGTGGTATCAGAGCCGGATCTATGCGTAGATGAATTGTACGGGTAGAACACATAGGAGTATGTGGGCGTTGATGATCATATTTTTGCCTGTTTGAGTATTTTATGATCTTAGTGGCATAGTGGGATGAAGCGGCCCGGACTAACTTTACATGTCCACGTACATGAGACTTGTTCCACAACTGACATGCAACTTGAATTGCATAAGTGGCTTGCGGGTGTCGGTTTCTCCTACTATAGTTAAGATCTAATCTACGAAGGGTTGTTAAAAATATGTTTTATCAACGTTGTGGTTCTTGTACGTAGGTATGAACGGTTCTATCCTCGTAAGCCCAAAACCACGTAAAATATGCAAAAATAAATTAGAGGCGTCTAACTTGTTTTTGCAGGGCATGTGATGTGATATGGTCAATGTTACAAACGTTATGTATGAGATGATATCTTTTGTAAATTATTGACATACCGGCTGGAGCCATATGGTTGTCTTATTTTATGGCATGCGTGTTGTATGTCATATCCATGTGATATGGTGTAATGGACAATCAAGATGGAGGTGCCACGGACCTTGGTGCCACGCCGGTGGAATGATGGAGATCATACCATGATGCACAAGATGGAGATCAAGTGCAAGAAGGACCATATCATATCACATTATCCATGCATGTGATGTTTATCCTTTTATGCATCTTATTTTGCTTAGATCGCGACGGTAGCATTATAAGATGATCCCTCTCACTTAATATCAAGATAATAATGTGTTCTTCCTTAAGTATGCACCGTTAAGAAAGTTCGTCGTTTCGGGACACCACGTGATGATCGGGTGTGATAGACTCAACGTTCGCATACAACGGGTGTTTTCAAGCCTAGCATGTACAGACATGGCCTTGAAACACATGCAATACAACGGTTCTACTTGGCGAGCCTAGCATGTACAGACATGGCCTCGGAACACGTAACCGAAAGGTAAAGCATGAGTCATATGAATGATATGATGAACATGTTGATGTTCGCCTTTGCAACTGCATCGTCTCACGTGATGATCGGTTTCGGTGTAGTGAATTTGGTTCGTGTAATCACTAAAGACAACTAAGAGGGATGTTGTTTTTGAGTGGGAGTTCATGGGATAATTTTAGAATTAACTTGAACTTAATTTATCATAAACATAGTCTAAATAGTCTTTGCAAATATGTTGTAGATCATGGCACCACCTACCTTCAATTTCAATATGTTCATGGAGAAAGAGAAATTAGCGAACAATGGAAGCAACTTTACCAACTGGGCACTTAACCTGAGGATTCTCCTCACCGCTTGCAAGAAGCTCTATGTGCTTGATGCACCTCTAGGTTACCAGCCCGCTGAAGATGCTTCTGATGAAGATAAAAATGTTTATCTGACTCAACAAGAAGACCACAGTATAGTTCACTGCGGCATCCTCTATGGATTAGAGCCAGAGCTGCGAAAACGTTTCGAGAACAGCACTGCTTATGCCACAAATGGGAGAATTGAAAATGATTTTCGATACCCATGCCGCAGTTGAGAGTTATGACGCTTCAGAAAAGTTCTTTAGCTGCATGATGGAAGAGAACAGCTCCGTTAGTGAGTACGTACTCAAAATGTCTGCGTACGCTGATAAGCTCATAGCCATGGGAATATCGATTCCCATTGAGCTAGGGATACTGATAAGGGGTGGCCCGATCTTCTCAATGAGCTTCTCTCTCTTTTTGTATTTTTCTGATATGTGGATAACTAGTGCTACACTGAGACCTCTCACTCAGCTGACCCCTGTTGCCAGATGCAACAACAATCAAGCTCTTTGGATATTCTCAACTACACACTCTTGCACAAGTAATCAAAGATCACAAGTGGTCCTGTATCCCCCTATTCCCAGATGGAATAACAAGATATCACGCAACTTTGCAAGGGTAAACTTCAAGTAGTATGCTTAACAGCAATACAAACTAGAGGCTGGGGTTTCATTGGTTTTGGTTTAAACTTGTTCTCCCTCTTCCACACGCAGGTGGGGAGTATATATAGGTGGAGGGCTCCTTGCACAAGCACCTCTCCTACTAGGACTAGGACTCAACTAGGACTCCTACTTGGACTAGGAGGACTCTACTAGGACTCCTACTTGGACTAGGAAGGGATACAAACCGACCCAACTTTAGGGGGTTCGGCCATTATGGCATACAGGCCATGCCTAATTGAATTAGGACTTTCTATATGGCGCATTGATCTTCAACGGGGCGCCCTCCTCTTGTTTTCACCATTCCTTAGTGTGGAAGAACATTCCTGGAGTTGTTTTCCACACTTGCACATTTGTTTTCAACACTTGTAAGTTTGTTTTCCATTATCTCCATGTTGTTTTCCAGCAAGTCTTGAGGTCTTCCTCCATCCATGTTTGTGTTAACAATAACCCTGCTAATACATAATGCAATAGCTTAGGTAGTATAACATTCTTATAATCACAAACAATATTTATTAATAGGAAAGAATTCACCTTATAATAATCATCAGTGAGGCTCAATATTTCCTTCCAACTCAAGCATGTACATTCACCATGGACCCCTATTATATCCTGATCATCCTCTCTTTCTTCAAGACAAGACGTCCTCAGCTTGTTGTATGCTGAAAGTGGAATAAACAAAAAGACCAACGTGTATGCACAATACATATATCTATAATGAGGTGCATTAGTTGTTATCATATCATAAAATTGTGCCCTAGACATGTGACCACGAATTTTGCTTGTAAACATCACATAATTGTCATAGCACTCCATAAAATAGCAATCACAATTGCAAATATAAGTGAAACTCATTAAATCATGATCAAAAGGAGAATCATATGTGTATATATTTTTATTGTTTAGTATCAATTCAAGTGTTCTCACAGAAGATCTATGATCAAATTTATGTTTATTAGTACACTCAAAGGTGGGAACATGCTTATGATTTTCATCATGAAAATTGCAACTTAATTTGCAAATATAAGTGAAGATCAATTTATTAGCACATGTATGTGACAAGTATTATGGCAAACCAAACATATGTGTAAAATCATGCTCATATGTAGGAAATTGTAACCTATCTACCCAAGGTAATACATTGTTTAATTCGGCCACTTCATCACAAGTTATGCATATGTGATCCACCATAAAAATTTCACTCATGTTATAGTCACCAATCAAGTGAAAAGTGAAAGAAGAAACATAATTGCTAGAATTGACATATGAAATTTCAGCAACTTTTTTCATAGCACCTTGCACATTAATTGATTCATTTAACATGATGTAATCCACAATATCATTAGGTGGTATTTTAGCAAGTACTTCTTTATGTGAAATCAATACCACGTGCTCAAAATTCGAAATTATCAAATTATCACATGGTGGTGGACTATATATGCTTGTTAACTCACAAGAATCAACTAGCAAATTAGTAGACTCACAAATTTCATCACTTGAAGTTTGTAGCTCGAAATCAGCACCTTTATCAATGACATCCTCCTCAGATTTAGTAGGTACCAATTCATCTATCTCAAGTGGTGATGCAGGTTGTACTTGATGTGACTCCCTTTCTTCAAAAGTAACCTGCATATCACAAGAAACAAAACTAGGAGTAGACATGATTATGTTAGTAGAAACAACCTCACATGTCTTCTCAACCTCGACAAATCCCATAACTAAACGCTCAATTCTTTGCATCTCAAGTTTTTCAAGTCTTTGCTTTTCAAGCATTTGAGCAGAAATTAAGGGTTGATGTCTAATTCTTTGAAATTGTGTAAGCCTTGCATGTATTATCAAATTTTTCTTATTGTTCCAAAAGAATTGTAAATCAGGATAATGGCTATCAAAATTAACTCTATATTTAGTGCACCATTGTTGTCCTAACAAAAGATGAGAACAAATAATATCTCTAGGCATCACATGACATAAAATTTTTGCCTTATGGCCATGAATGGTTAAAGGAACAAAAACTATGTGAGTAATAATAAGTTCATCATTATATGTAGGTAACCTAAATGGATCACATGTGTGTGGAACCAGCTGCAATTCTTCAACAACCTCAGGACTAACAAAATTATACCGTGTACCTTTATCAAGGGTAATAGTAACCTGACTTTCCTTGATGTCTGCTGTAAAGTGGAACAAATCTTTTGCTGGAATCCCACTAGCATCCTCCTTCCAAAACGTAGCACTGCAACACACTAGGAAAACCCATTGATTAATTTGTTAGACAAAATAACAATAGGTTGTGGTGTTCTCTCACAACTCACTCAAAACCAAGCAAAGATGGCTTCACTTAATGTTCCAAGAGTGAAAAGGATCAACTTACCAACAAGGAGCAATGAATAATGTGCTTTGGTGTGAGAAGAGAATATCCGAGCTATCAAGTATCACAATGCAAACAGGGTTTTTGGTGGGGCTTGGTTGGGTTCCTAACAACACCAAAATGACAACTCCAATGCACTGTCTAATGTGATGAAAAATACTAAAGGAAACACACTCACTCTGGGAGACAAATGTGGCTTAGCAATTATATGTAAGAGTTATTGCAAGCACTGGAAAGACACTAGCAAATACTCTATGAAAACAGGCACAAGATTGCTCAAATGTCCACAAAATATCCAAGATGGTAGGCTTCCACTAGTGATAGTATGTCTCGGCCTCTTTTTGCTTTTTCTCTCTTTCTATTTTTTTTTTGTACTTTTTCAATGGCCTTTGAATCAACTAGGAGCAGAAAATATGGACAAGAATTGATCAAATTGAGCAGCCTGTAGAGCAATAAAACAGCTAGTCTTTGGGTTTTGGGGACCTAAAATTTGCTGTAGAATGGCTGTGTCTAGGGCTTATCAAAGATCAGCACAGAAACCTAGAGATAAAAAGGAGAAAAATAAAGGAAAAAAACTAAGAAAAACGATAGTGATTTGTGCGCGCGGTTGTGTGGACTTGCTGCGGTGTGTGGTGGGACTTCGTATGGCAGTGATTGTGACGTGAAGCGTGTGGTAACGGGCTGGCTCGGAGTACGAGTTGACCGAGTCCAGGTGAGATTCGACGCGGTTTATGCCTGGAAGCGCGTTCTGGTTGTCGGAATAGGTGAGCGACGCGGGGTGCGGTGGAGAAAAACGCGCGCAGGTGATTTCTGTTGCATGTAACAACGAACGGTGGGCGCCTGTCCTGGTATCGCGTGGCCAGCAACGCTTTTTGACGCGGTGCGAAACGCGCGTGGAATTTGGCGGGATGTGCGCGCGCGACGCGTTTATGAGTGCCTCGGTGCGCGCGTGATGCGTTTTGGCTGGTAGCAGTTGGAAAGATTCCCGTGCGAGCGGTGATTCTATCGGTAGCAGCAACGGACTCCGCGTGGGAGTAGTGGCCGGACCACGCGGTTTCTGCGGTGGATATGAAAGCGGCGTGGATTTGTTTTTGGCGCGGTAGGTAGCGCTCGACGCGGTTGGATTCCGACCCGAGGGTGTGCGTGTTGACCATGCGTTTCGGTTGGTGAGAACGGCCAGCGCGCGACGAATCGGGATTGTGAGCGCGACGAATCGGGATTGTGGGCGACGAACCGGGATTGTGGGCTCTCGCAAAAACTAAACCTGATATTTTTGTGGGGCTTTTTCTGGATAGGAAATAAAAACAACTAAACTAGGGATAACTTTGCTCACCGAGGCAACCTGAGAATCTGATACCAAGATGATAAGGGGTGGCCCGATCTTCTCAATGAGCTTCTCTCTCTTTTTGTATTATTCTAATATGTGGATAACTAGTGCTACACTGAGACCTCTCACTCACCTGACCTCTGTTGCCAGATGCAACAACAATCAAGCTCTTTGGATATTCTCAACTACACACTCTTGCACAAGTAATCAAAGATCACAAGTGGTCCTGTATCCCCCTTATTCCCAGATGGAATAACAAGATATCACGCAACTTTGCAAGGGTAAACTTCAAGTAGTATGCTTAGCAGCAATACAAACTAGAGGCTAGGGTTTCATTGGTTTTGGTTTAAACTTGTTCTCCCTCTTCCACACGCAGGTGGGGAGTATATATAGGTGGAGGGCTCCTTGCACAAGCACCTCTCCTACTAGGACTAGGACTCAACTAGGACTCCTACTTGGACTAGGAGGACTCTACTGGGACTCCTACTTGGACTAGGAAGGGATACAAACCGACCCAACTTTAGAGGGTTCGGCCATTATGGCATACAGGCCATGCCTAATTGAATTAGGACTTTCTATATGGCGCATTGATCTTCAACGGGGCGCCCTCCTCTTGTTTTCACCATTCCTTAGTGTGGAAGAACATTCCTGGAGTTGTTTTCCACACTTGCACATTTGTTTTCAACACTTGTAAGTTTGTTTTCCATTATCTCCATGTTGTTTTCCAGCAAGTCTTGAGGTCTTCCTCCATCCATGTTTGTGTTAACAATAACCCTGCTAATACATAATGCAATAGCTTAGGTAGTATAACATTCTTATAATCACAAACAATATTTATTAATAGGAAAGAATTCACCTTATAATAATCATCAGTGAGGCTCAATATTTCCTTCCAACTCAAGCATGTACATTCACCATGGACCCCTATTATATCCTGATCAGATACATCGTGTTCTCCAATCTCTGCCACCTAGTTACAAGAACTTCATGATGAACTATAATATGCAGAGCATGAAGAAGTCTCTTCCTGAGCTTCTCTCGATGCTTAAAACTGCTGAAGTGGAGATCAAGAAAGAACATCAAGTGTTGATGATCAGTAAGACCACTAGTTTCAAGAAAGGCAAGAAAGGCAAGCCAAGGGTAAACTTCAAGAAGGGTGGCAAATCTGTTGCTACCGCTGAGAAGAAAACCAGGCATGGCCCTAAGCCTGAGACTGAGTGTTTCTATTGCAAGGGTACTGGCCACTGGAAGCGCAAGTGCCCCAAGTATCTGGCAGATAAGAAGGTCGGCAAAGTGAACAAAGGTATATATGATATACTTGTTATTGATGTGTACCTTACTAGTACTCGCAGTAGCACCTGGGTATTTGATACTGGTTCGGTTGCTCACATATGTAACTCGAAACAGGAGCTGCAGAATAAGCGACCACTAGCAAAGGATGAGGTGACGACGCGTGTCGGCAATGGATCAAGAGTTGACGTGATCGCCGTCGGGACGCTACCTCTACGTCTACCATCGGGATTAGTTATAAACCTCAATAAATGTTATTTGGTGCCTGCATTAAGCATGAATATCGTTTCTAGATCTTGCTTAATGCGGGATGGTTATTCCTTTAAGTCCGAGAACAATGGTTGTTCGATTTATATGAATAATATCTTTTATGGTCATGCACCTGAGAAGAATGGTTTATTTCTTTTGAATCTTGGTAATGTTGATACACATATTCATAATGTGAATGCCAAAAGAATTAAGTTAAATGATGATATTGCTACTTATATGTGGCATTGCCGCTTAGGTCGTATTGGTGTTAAACGCATGAAGAAGCTCCATTCTGATGGACTCTTAGAATCACTTGATTATGAATCATTTGAAACATGTGAACCATGCCTTATGGGTAAGATGACAAGAACCCCGTTTTCTGGATCTATGGAACGGGCGACAGACTTGTTGGAAATCATACATATTGATGTATGTGGACCAATGAGTGTATCGGCGCGCGGTGGATATCGTTATTTTGTCATTTTCACAGATGATTTGAGTAGATATGGGTATATTTACTTAATGAAACACAAATCTGAAACGTTTGAAAAGTTCAAAGAATTTCAGTGTGAAGTTGAAAATCATCGTAACAGAAAGATTAAATTTCTACGGTCTGATCGTGGAGGTGAATATCTAAGTTACGAGTTTGGCATGCATATGAAACAATGTGGAATAGTTTCACAACTCACACCTGCCGGAACACCACAGCGTAATGGTGTTTCCGAACGTCGTAATCGTACTTTATTAGATATGGTTCGATCTATGATGTCTCTTACAGATTTGCCACTATCGTTTTGGGGTTATGCACTAGAGACCGCTGCATTCACTTTAAATAGGGCACCA
Organism: Alopecurus myosuroides; assembly: GCA_028641055.1. NCBI lineage: Eukaryota > Viridiplantae > Streptophyta > Magnoliopsida > Poales > Poaceae > Alopecurus > Alopecurus myosuroides. The sequence continues at coordinate 623,918 of JAPCYS010000849.1, forward strand.
TCTAAATCCGTTGAAACGACACCGTATGAATTATGGTTTGGAAACAAACCTAAGCTGTCATTTCTAAAAGTTTGGGGATGCGATGTTTATGTGAAGAAGCTTCAACCTGATAAACTCGAACCCAAAGTGGAAAAATGCGTCTTCATAGGATACCCTAAAGAAACAATAGGGTACACCTTCTATCACAGATCCGAAGGCAAGATTTTTGTTGCCAAGAATGGATCCTTTTTGGAGAAGGAGTTTCTCTCGAAAGATGTGAATAGTAGGAAGGTAGAACTCGACGAGGTTATTGAACCTTCTCTTCTTGGAATGGCGAGTAGCGTAGTGCCGGAAGTTGTTCCGGAGCCGACCCCGTCAGATGAAGAGAGAGATAATGATCAAGATCATGAAACTCCAATAGAGGAAACTACCGCACCTCGCAGGTCAACTAGGGAGCGTACAGCTCCTGAACTGTACGGAGATCCCGTATTAAACTTCATGGTAGATGGAGGTGATGACCCTGCGACATATGAGGAAGCGATGATGAGCCCAGATTCCAACAAATGGCTTGAAGCCATGAAATCCGAAATAGGATCCATGTACGAAAACCAAGTTTGGACTTTGGTGGATTTACTCAATGACCGCAAGGCCGTTGAGAACAAATGGATCTTTAAAAAGAAAACTGACGCTTATGGTAATGTGACCGTCTATAAAGCTCAACTTGTCGCAAAAGGTTTCTGACAAATTCAAGGAGTTGACTATGATGAGACTTTCTCACCAGTAGCGATGCTTAAGTCAGTTAGGATTATGTTAGCAGTTGCTGCATTTTTCGATTATGAAATATGGCAGTTGGATGTCAAAACGGCGTTCCTTAATGGTGACATTGAGGAAGAGTTGTATATGATGCAACCCAAAGGTTTTGTTGATCCTAAGGATGCTGACAAGGTGTGTAAGCTTCAACGTTCCATTTATGGACTGAAGCAAGCATCCCGAAGTTGGAACCTCCGTTTTGATAAGGTGATCAAAGGTTTTGGATTTGTCCAAACATACGGAGAAGCTTGTATTTACAAGAAAGTGAGTGGGAGCTCTGTAGCATTTCTGGTACTATATGTGGATGACATATTGTTGATTGGAAATGATATAGAACTTTTAAAAAGTGTAAAAGGCTATTTGAACAGTAGTTTTTCGATGAAAGACCTCGGTGAAGCAGCTTATATATTAGGCATCAAAATCTACAGGGATAGATCAAGGCGCTTAATTGGACTTTCGTAAAGTACATACCTTGACAAGATTTTGAAGAAGTTCAAAATGGAAGATAGTAGGAAGAGTTCCTACCTATGTTGCAAGGCAAAACGTTGAGTAAGACTCAATGTCCAGCTACAGCAGAAGATAGAGAAAAGGTGAATAGGACTCCCTATGCTTCAGCCATAGGTTTTATCATGTATGTTATGCTATGTACAAGACCGGATGTGGCACATGCTATTAGTTTGACTAGTAGGTACCAATCCAATCCAGGTTTGGAACACTGGATTGTGGTCAAGAATATCCTAAAGTACTTGAGAAGAACTAAGGATATGTTTCTCGTATATGGCGGTGAAGAAGAGCTCGTCGCAAGATGTTACGTCGATGCTAGTTTCGACACTGATCCGGATGACTCTAAGTCTCAGTCTGGGTACGTATTTGTTATGAATGGAGGAGCTGTAAGCTGGAGGAGTTCCAAGCAATCCGTGGTGGCGGGATCATCAATAGAAGCGGAATATGTTGCTGCCTCGGAGGCAACACAGGAAGCAGTTTGGATGAAGGAGTTCATATCCGAACTAGGCGTGGTTCCGAGTGCGTTGGATCCAATGGTTATCTATTGTGACAACAATGGTGCCATAGCCAATGCTAAGGAACCAAGGTCTCACAAGAACTCCAAGCATATCAAGCGCCGTTTTCACTCCATCCGTGAGCATGTCGCAGATGGGGATGTGAAGATTTGCAAAGTACATACGGATCTGAATGTGGCAGATCCGTTGACTAAAACTCTCTCAAGGGCAAAACATGATCAACACCAGAACTCAATGGGTGTTAGATTCGTCACTATGTAATATAGATTATTGCCCCTAGTGCAAGTGGGAGACTGAAGGGAATATGCCCGAGAGGCAATAATAAAGTGTTTATTATATATTATTCCTTGTTTATGATAGATATTTATTTATCATGCTAGAATTGTATTAACCGGAAACGTTGATAAATGTGTGATTAATAAACAAACCGACGTTCCTAGTGAAGCCTCTCTTTTAACTAGCTCGTTGATTAAACAGATGATCAAGGTTTCCTGATCATGAACATTGGATGTTGTTAATAACGGGGTCATGTCATTAGGAGAATGACATGATGAACTTAAACCCTAACTAAGTATAACAATACGATCAAGTCATTTAGTTTTGTTGTTATATCTTACATTCGAAGTAACATTATTCCTTAGACCATGAGATCATGTTAATCACTAATACCGAAAGAATACTTTGATGACATCAAACGTCACACCATAAAAGGGTGACTATAAAGGTGGCATTGGATATTCGGAAAGTGTTGGTTGAAGCTCATGGATCGAGAATGGGATTTTTCCATCCAATATGATGGATAGATATACTCAGGGCCCTCTCGGTGATATCACATCGACACCGCTTGCAAGCAAGTGATATGATCACAAGGATGTTATATCACGGGAACGAGAAAAGAGTACTTGTCGGATAACGAGATCGAACAAGGTATAGTGGATACCGATGATCGGATCTCGGACAAGTAATATATCGCGAGACAAAGGGAAATCGTTACGACGTTGAAAGGTTCACACGATCACGAGAGTCATCGTTGAATATATAGGAGTCATCACGGTTTTCCAGACCTCGCTGTTGATTATTGATCGGAGAGGAGTCTCGATCATCTCTATAATATTCACGAACCGTAGGGAGACACACTTAAGATTAGATGAAGCGTTTAGAGAGGATACGGAATACCGAAGAATATTTTGGGCAGCTCCGAAATTGTTTCGGGGAAAATTGAAATAGTTCAAGGGGTTTTTCGTCGAACGGTTGTTAATAGAATTAACAAATGGTTTGAGGTGCTGCATGCAAATGTTTGTTAATGGAATTAACAAATATAAATAAAGAAATAAAAATGTTTTATTTATTTATTAAAGAAAAACCTTTGGAATTTCTAAGTGGGAAATTAAGGAATTTTGAGCGGGTGTGAGTGGAGCTTCCACTCACATGAAGAGAGGAAGGGGTGGGGGCACCCATGGCTGGCCGCACCCCCCCTTGGGCTGCCTCCCCCTCCCCTATAAAAGGAGGGTGAGGGCTCTCTCTTCTCTACACACTTGCCCACTCTTTTTCCCTTCCATCCGCTGCTCAATTCCATGGTCTCCGGCTTGGCGAAGCCCTGACCGTGGGATTCTTCACCACCACCACGCCGTCGTGCTGCTGGAATTCCGGAGGGATCCTCTACTTCCGCAACCCGCTGGAACAAGGGAACGGAAGTCTTCATCGAGCTGAACGTGTGACCGATTATGAAGGCACCGCCGGATTAAGGTGCTCTTCTTCTCGCTCGGGATCGGCGTGAGAACGACTACGCCAACAACGAGATCTTTTCTCGTACCACTTTGAGTATTCGAGGGTATGTTATCTCAAGACTCTCTTTCTCCCCGTTGCCTTTCATCTCATAGATTAGATCTTGGCCTTTCGGGTTTATTGCGCGTTGGAAAAAATTTGTTTTCTATGCTACGTTCCCCTTCATTTTCTTTATCTGAAACAAAAGAAAGGGTAAAAAATAATGGATAAGAAACATTACTCAATGATCTGAAATAAAATAATCAATCAACTTGGAGTGCCTGAATCAGTTTGCTCTTTAGCATACGGGATGCATGCAACCTCCACATACACCTATCATATGGATAATAAACTGTGAACCTTCTTGGCTCACTCCTTTTAATCTTATACGAATTTTCAGTAAGAATGCAATACGTAGTTACTGCATTCCGACAGTCCACCATCGATTGGAATATGGTGCCTTCAGTAAGCTCAGGATTCTCCCTGTTCCACTCAATTGTTGGTACGTCGTCACCATCATATTCATCCAAAATTAAGCTGTCATTGTTCTCCGCATCCTCTTCATCGTGAGTGTCATCAAACCTAGCTCGGCTCATGGGCTCCTCCGGGTATTCATCATCCACTGCTTGCTGAATGGCTCTATCTACCAGTTCAGGGTACATCATCTCGTCTTCATCATCATTTCGAGGCACTTCCTTGTCATGTTCTGGATCTTCTGCTACAACGACCATAGCAGGTACAGGAGAAGCAGCATCACTACCGGCAGCAGATTCAGCAGCAGACATGTTGTGGCTCCACGAACCACTCGCTTTATTTTGTCTCGACCTACAAGGAGTTCCGGGGTGCTGACTATTAGCAGAGACAGATGATTGCCGAACACCCTTCCCCTTGACTGGTTCTACGCGTGGCTGAAGCACGTGGATATGAAGTTTACCGAAACGGCTGCCAGCATTCATAGTAAAAAACAACCTGAGATGCTCGTCGCAAGTTAGTGGGGGAAATCTTTGCTCGATATTGCTGAAGTAACTCAGTTCAACAGCATCGGCATCGCTCCACGGATAAGCAAATGTTTGTTTCTATCACAACCGGATAGAAAAGCGAATGAAGAAAATACGGTTTAGTACCACGCAGCACACTAGTTTCCATTCTAACCGCCAGCCGGAATGCCAGCGCAGGATCAATCCTATTAAGTTCAAACATACGGCTGCAGATAGGCACGGGACAGAGGAGAGAAATTGGAACGATTCAAGCTAAAAAAAATGTCAAATACGGCCTTACTTACAAGCTAGAACACCAATTCAAGGGAAAACGTTGCTTACCCGGGTCTAATCCATGAAGTATCTGCCGTTGATTCGACCCAATCCTCTCCACGGCTGAGGGCATTCTGGGACCCTGGATCAACATGGCTTCAGAGATGGTGAGGTGGGTTTGATTGTGAGGTGGGGTAGATGAGCCGGATAACGCGGCGGATGGGATGGGGCGGCGGCGAATGCGGCACAACGGCGGCGGAGGGGATAGGGCGGCAGCGGAGGGGGCGAGGCTGCGCGATGCGGTGGTGTCGATCTGTTTCAGATTCAGACAAGCTCGCTTACTTGTCTCCTTGCGGTCCCACTAGGCACGCAACGGTCAAAGGAGAATCCGGCCCCACTTGTCAGCACAAACTCAGAAGTTGACAGTCAATGCATTGACTGGACGGCAAACGCCGGTTATCAACTTTTGCGAGAGTTTCAGCTAAGAGAATGGGGAAAAGTGAGCAAAAGTTTAGAGCGTGGGGAAGAACGAGCAAGACTAAGAAATCGGGGGCACAGGAGTAATAATCCCTTAACATATTGGTAGAAATGCGTAGCTTGGTGATAGTTTTCTTCACACAATTTGGTGGCACAATTTAGCAAAAAGCAATGCAAGTTGAATGATTGTTCAAACTCCTAACTAGTGCTGGAAGTCGACTAGTAAGAGATAAAACAATCTAAACCATACTGAAACGTCAGAAAAATGCGGGGGGAAAAAACTCGAACCAGCTAGATATAATGGATGCAAGTGATCAAACATTGAATTTAAGTGGACCAGTACACGTAGCATTTAGAAACGGCACTATCCAGTGTCAACATACACTCGGTGACAACAAAGCCAGACTCCCAGCCAATACAGAAGAGCTAGCCGGCCTGTTATAACTTTTTCCCCATTTTTTTAATCTTTTCTTTTTAGGCCAGTTACTAGCAAAATACAAAAAGGAAGTTTGTTGCTGCTATGTTGTGTGGTACTAGTACACAGAACGAGATGTACATACATACATACCACGGCAGACTACTCCAGTGTCCAGTCAAAGAGTTTTTTCCTAACCTAGCCGCCGCCAGGAGCTTGGCGACTAGGGAGAGGACCTTCTACCCCGGATCTCCACCGGCCACGGCGTTGGTACCCTCTCTCTCCGATTGCCGCTCCGGCGGCACGAGGGAGGGGGACCTCGTTCCTCCGTTCTGTAGTTAGGGTTTAGTTTTGTAGGCTGTGGAGCGTCGTTGGGGTGGTGGGAGCGGCGCTTCGACGAATAAATATGTCTCAACTCCACTCCCACACCGGCGGCGTCCTTCAAGACGGCGTCTCGGAGTTGATGGCATCGTGTGTTCGCCGATCTTTCAGATCGGTGGCGTTAGGGTTCATGGATGGTATCGGCGAGGCGGTGGCGGCGATCCCATCGGGTGTGTCTCCTTTTGTTCTGTCCCCGTTGCTGCGGCGTTGTCTCCGGCGTCATAGTGGAGCAGGGAGGATTTGTCATCCGGGAGTACGCGCAGACGGCTGCCTGCGCAGTTAATAGCTGGAAGATGGTGCATCTTGTGCTGGGTTTGTGGATGGAAGCTGGCAGTTCTGGTTTCTTCCTTCGACGTTGTAGTCGTGCGGGGATGTCAGTTCTGTAGTTCGATGGCGTGTCCGGGGACACGTTGTCCCGGTCTGATTCGTTCAACGACAATGGTTTTGCTTCTGGCAAACTATTTTGGAGGTCCGTAAAGCTACAGATCAGTGATGGAGCCGCGTCGAGCTCGGATGAAGAGGTGATTTGTCTTGTCTCTCTTGGTGGTCACTTTGGTGGTGCCGAAGGAGATGGACAAGTGTTGGTCTGGTGCATAGAATTATACTATCCTTTCAGTACTATAATGTCGGTGTTTACGTGTCTTGTAACCGGATATTTATCTTATGAATGAGAACGCATTACCTTGCAAAAAAAAAAAGTACACAGAATGAGCTGCCTCTTTTGTACGCACGTGCGGCTGCAGTGTTCCCTGAAAACAAGATTAAAGCTAATTAACAGTAGATAGCAACTTGATGTGTGGTCATACCAGTGTAGAGACAGGTCGCTTGTCGACAAAAGCACGTACGGCTACAGCTCAGATTCTCATATGCGTGTGCCGGAAGGAAGTGCTAAAAACCTTACCGTGGTTTACAGCTACGAGCAGGCACAAAAACAGCGTCGGTATGGTCTCGGGCCGGCAATTCGACCCGTGGATACGTCCGCCCATAGGCACCCGACCCTAATGGGCAGAGTATAGGTCGGCATCTTTGCCCATGGGTAACCCAGTCGTGGATAGAGGATGGACATGAGTTTACGCCTATGGGTTACCCATTAGTCGCCCGATTAATATTATTTATTAAATATATTTATATTTATAAATGATATGTCAGCGAGTTTGTAAATGAAAATTCTTAAAAAAAACGTGTGTGATTTCCTGTATCAGCAATACATGCATTAAGCAACGTGCATGGCAAGCGACGTGTCGAGCCTTTAGATGAGCGTTTAACTAGGCTTGTTGGGCTTCTCTAACGTGTCCAGCTAGATGGTTTAACTATATTGTCTTGTTGGGATTCTGTAGGAAGAAAGCCCGTGTAACAATCATGTTTCCTTGCATTCACGAGTACACACCACTCCTTTAGTACCAACTCGCCCAGTGAATCGATGGGAGGTGGAGCCTTGCCTATAAATACAACAGAGAAGACCCATTCCGCTCGCCCATTGGAACCTTGTGCGTGTTCTTTCAGCTGTTAGCGCAATTTGGACGGACGCACGACGTGCTAAACAAAAATTTAAAAATGTTCTTACAGCAGACCCGATGGGTGCTCTGTCGGGTCGGGTGACCCGTCGGTTCGGGCATGGGTTTGATCTCAGACCCATGGGCAGGGTCGTGGGCAGAGAACCGCGCAGAGTTTGACCCGGTTGAACCTGACCCGATTGGCAGGCTGAGTATGGTTGCGTCAGGCACTTGAGCAGAGCGATTGGTGGTCTACCGGGTAACTGCTGCTGTAAAAATTGTACGCGATTAGGAACATAAACCGATGAAAACAGATAGCGAAATTAGGTTGACAAAAGAAGATCGATCCAGTAGAATTATTTTAGCCCAAACTAATCTAAACCGGCATTAATTCTAAGATGAATGCTACCAAAAATTCAACAATGCAAATACTAGATGCAAATTTCTACAAAAAAGGTAGGTGAAAAGGATGAACCAATTTACTTTTTTTTAGCTTTTTGGTGGACGGCAGGTAATGAAAACAAATTTAAATTATAAAAAACGTTGAAATCTCTCACCGATCAATTGTAGCTCTCATACCACTTGATGTAGCCTAGGGTGATCTTACGATGAGAGGGGTTAACTATGATTTTTGGAGGACTCGACTCTCATGATCCGGCTACCAACCGTACAGGGAGAACCGTACACGACTGATATCCACAGCAATCGTTGAACTAACTCCACGATGTTATTAACCGGGTCAATGGCACGATCAATCTGTCCACGAAGGACTTTTCCTACGTGCAAATCAAGAACAAGCAAGAAAATAATATCGTAAGCAATCTGAAATTGCAAATATGCTAGATGAATATAATAGACTCAAAAGACAAGAATTGGGTTTTCGATATACTATCTTGCGGTCGTACTAGTCGCTACGAGCGGAGACAAAAAAAGTAGCAATGCCTAAACTTCTCTAAATAAAACACAATCTAACCCTAATACTGTGGTAGACTATTTATTTAGATCGCAGGCGCGTGAACCGACGGCGGCGGCCGAGTCCGTCTCCACGGAGCACTCATGTGTTGGTCGCATGTCCCTGGGCCGAGCCTCCCGTAGTACTCGATGCATGCATGGCCTCAACACACCCAAAATTATCCACAGTTCTACATCTCGGTCTCTCGAACCACTGTTCCAAATAGGGACGATCTAGCGACAATAGGTTACATAGGTTACTAGCGGATTAACAAGGAAGATTTCGCCATGTTCTTGGTGAGGTACGAGCTTCTCTGCGGCCAGCTGATTCCAGTCGACGAAGGAGGATCAAGGGATGGATACATGGACATATTTAGAAGAATCGAGGAAAGCAGAGGTGGTAGACATGTACAACTTCATATCTTGTTCATGAGCCACCATGCTTGCTCTACTCTTGTCACCCCTCCATTCCTTCTCACCTCTCCTCCTGTTCTTTCTTGCTTCGCACGAAGATCCCACTTATCTCCTGTCTACCTTCCCTTTTATCCATGTGGTGGTTGGACAGGGTCACACCCTCCGCGTGGGGTTGTCTTTTTTCTCTCTTTCTTTTCTACTCCCTTCAACCTTAACCTCTACTCATTTTCTCCACAGGTCCTTGGTTTACAATTCACTTTGTAGCTTTTGGTGCCTTTGGGCACCTGAATACAAAAAGGGAAGTAAGTAGTTGAAAAGTACACAAACATTTCAAATGAATGTAGTATATGCTTCATAATCTAAGTGAATCTACTGCAAAAACATTCCAAAAACTCATAAAAACATATGTGATCACTCCGCTCGGCGCCCCTTAAGCCCCCCCCAACCCCCAAAAGGCCTTTGGGCCACCCCCGAGCAAAAAGGGCGCCCACTCGGGCCTCCCAATGGGTCGTTACGTACGGATTGTTCCCCAATTCCCGTCCATCACTACCAGCCAGGCGTGGGGGCGACGGATGAGACAACGCGTAAGGGACCGCCCTGTCATAGGCACACAAACCCTCCAAATCCCATGCCGAACCCACCTCCCGCCATTTCCCTTTCCGCCACCACTGTCTTTCTCGTCTTCTTCGTCTCGCCGACGTCGACATGCCACCGAAGGCGCTAAGGCCACCGAAGGAGATGGGGAAGGCGGCAATGGGCACGCTAGGCGGCTAGAACCGCTTGACTAAGCCGCGACCCCTAAAGGAGAAGCCGGAGAGCATGTCGGAGGCCGAGAGGAGCACCGACTGCCTCCGGCGCAAGGTGGGTTCGACGGAGCGCGTCGGGCATCATGAAAGGGAGCTGGCAGCGCAGGCGGCGGCAAATTTGGCGGCCCTGTCTGACCCCGCCTTTGCTAGGAGCCAAGGGAGCATCACTGGCAGCGGCTCGAGGAGCTCCTTGCCCTCCAGCTTGTTGTACCCCCAAGATGCCATGCCGGGCTCCAAGTAGTCGAGGCATCACTTGGTCGGCCAAGTAGAATGAGTGCTTGGTAGATTCTTGGATCATCGGTTCAAATCAAACAAGTGATTTTTATTGGAAGCGAATCAAGACCGAATTCGGTGAGCGAAAGTACCACAAAGACTATGTGAATTACCATATGGATCACACTCAAAATGCCCTAGCACATAGGTGGCAAGTAATTGAAAAAGTGGTCAACGAGTTTCATGGTTGCTTGGAGAACATCCTCAAGAGGCCGGAGAGTGGCAAAACTTCAAGGGACGACGTAAGTTTGTGCCAGCCTTGTTAAATCTTGTTCAATCTTCATCGTCGGCTAGGTATGGATGCATATCTTTTTGCTAGCTCATCAACGCCCTCGCATTCTACCGGGAGATGAACAAGGATACGGAGTTTGTCTTGTTGCATTGCTTCCGCAAACTGCAAAATTGCAATAAGTGGAAGAAACTCCGAAAGACACTCAAGAGGGCGGCTTGGGTGACATCTAAAGATAACATCCTTGCCCGTGTTGGGGCACTTCTCAGGGCGGTAGATATTTCGTCCGTCCGATCGAACGTCCTACCGCATCCCAACCGCACGTTGCTTTCACAACGTGAGATGAAAAGGCCCCCGGTAGAAACCTTAGCCGCCGCAGCGCGTCGTCTCTCCCGCGACCCGTTCCTTCGCGCCCTCCCACTCCTCATCAAACTCTCTCGCACTTTCTCCCTTTACAATTTGTGTTGCTACTATAATCTCCCCATCTGTCCCTGCTGCAACGGAGTTCTCCAGCAAGGAGGTGCTGCAATGGAGAAAGAACACAGACCGCCGCCGCCGCCTTCGGCTTACCCTGCTGCTAATTTTGTGCCGCCCACATTTTTTTGATCCCCTAATTTTGGGGACTAGGGGATCGATGGCTTTACTGCATAGTGAATTGAGATGATTTTGTTCAATTATCTTTTCAGGGAAGGGAGGTTGCCGGACCTACTATTCGGGAGCACGAGCTGCGCGGCTCACTCAGAGGAGCAGCTCAGAGAGGTGGTTGGCCATCGGTTTGTGTGATCCCGAGACCACACCGGTGACGTTGTCATCTAGGAGCATGACTGCAGCATCCATCTTTCATTTGCACAGGTGTTTGAACCTCCATCTAATCCTAGATTCTCAAGTGGTAGCAAGTGTTTCATGTGTGTTCTCATCCTAACGAGTGAGCTGATGTCTGTTTTTGTACGCATGCTACCAAAGATAATTCGGGTGACCTGTGTGTTTTGCATGTGCCACAGTGCCAGCATGCCGAGGGCTTTGAGACTTTGTCGGTGCCAATTCCAAACTAGGTGCCCCCCTCCTGATTACTCAGGTACTTCATAATTAAGTACAAAAAACCAATGCACAGGCTTACTGATTCTCTTGTCCTCTCCTGTTATTGGTGGTCAATCAGAGAAAAAATAATTGATTGCTGTTTTGAGTCCGTAAACAATTTGGATTTTCTGAAAATTGGACAGCGGATGTATGCAGGGGCTGCAGCAAGATATAATTTCTTCTCTTATCTTCTTTGATCTGCAAAGTTTTGCTCGGTATACAGGTTTTCTTCTATTTTCCTATTCATTCTGAACTCACCAAAATGACTAGGAATTTCAGGTCATGTGTTTCAACCACAATGTAATGAGCTTGTGTGCTTATTTCTTCAGATCACTAAAAACTGAGCTTTACACAAAATAGAGCATGTTACATCTGGTCTAGAATTGTTTTCAGTTTGTTTCAAACTACAAACAACCGAACTATACAAATAGAACATGTATATCGGATCCTTAAATTGATTACAGTGGCCGTAATTATTTCTTATGTGCAACTCTGTTGTTATTGGCCACTGCTTTTTTTAGCAGCCAGAGGGTGTTTTTTTCTGCTTTTCAATGTAAGCATGATTCGATGTCTCTATTTTAGAAACTTCATATGTTATGTTTCAGGATGCAAATTTATCTGGAGCTATACAAAAGACATGTCATAAGAAGGCAGAGAAAGAAATTGAAGATGTTCCTAATAATAGAAGGTGATTTTATTACATACATGATTTTATGGTTTCGTAGTTTTTTTTAGCATGTATCATGTTTAATTTTCCAGCGAGTTAATATAGAAATCCATGTATGTATGTTGTACAACTTATTACCATTTTTTTTACATTTCTTAAATTAGGCACTACGAATATGAAGTACTGGAGACAGCAAGTTGATGATTCACACAAAGCCTGCTTTATTGGTTCTTGACTTGGTCGCAGGATCATGTGACGTCGTCGACGCACCATGTGGAAGGGCGCTTCTAGGCAGCCGTACTGATAGACGATGAGAGCCGCCGCTAATCCACTGTCGTCGGACATCAAGCCAGGGTGAGCCGATGTCAAGCCCCCAGCCTTCTCCGCCTGAGCTGTGTTGAGCTCACATTGCCGCACTGCTCCATTCTTCCTCATCCTCAGTGCTCAATTGGAGAAGGGCGGACGGCCGCTGCTGCCAAACCTCGCTGGATTGATCCACTTGCAGGTACCCACATTTCTTTTTTCTATGGTTTCTTCATCCCGTTCTCTTTGAGTTCCCTTAATTTCTTGAACGAAATGTGCAACTTCGGTTAGTGTATATTATGTCCAACTAAAGTTATTGGAATAAGTAGTGCAGATATGACCAACTCATGTTGTAAAATTCTTATTTCTCTATTTCCACAGGGGATTCACTTTTATTGTTTATTTTGATTTGTTCAGAAACTGACACAACATATTGGGCTGCCGTGGTTTGCCAAATTTAATCGCCAAATCTTTTTATTCTGTTTGTGCAGATTTTTTTTTTATCCAAACAGATTGCATGTTAGGAATAATTTATGCAATTCAGGTAATTGCCCTTTTCTGAAGTTTAGCTCCACTCAGTGATATCAAGGTTGAGTAGTCATTTTAGCTATTCACAATTTGCAATTCAGGTATTGAAGAAGATAATGTTGTTTTTGATATTTACCAAGGAGGTGCATAATAACCCCTTACGTGTCTAAGGTATCATGGTATCTTCATAATTTTATTTAGTTTTACCACATGTTAACCTTGCAACTATTTTTTTTTAATTGCAACAACTTATATACTCTCCCCTAATTTTTCATGACTAATTCAGAATCATTTAAAACTATCTTGATCTAGGCGTCTAAACAGGAAGGTTGAAGCACTTGACTGACTGCAATGTCATCTCACCCTCATGGCATCGCCCATGTCAAAAGCGCATGCGTGTTCCTTGGGGGGCGGCATGTCACATGTTGAGGTAATATGATCTCCATCTTCTTTTCTGTACACATGGTTGTGTTGTTGCTATGAACGTGTGTACCATTCATATAGAGCTTATCTTGAGTACATAATTAACGCTTAATGTAGGATTTGGAACAAATAGTCCATGGAAGGAGAAGGAAGGATAGCATGGATAGAATGTACTATAAGTGGCTTTAGAAGACATGTAAATAATCTCATAAATTTGTATAGTATTTTTTTATTCGGTTTTTACAACACACACCATGTTCCTTGATAAAAACTGATTGAACAAATGGCATGAAGCAACTTTTTGGCTTATCCATGAATGCTGGCATTTTCTGGGCCTTCTAAGATTTTTCAGTATATATTGTTTTGTTTACATACATACATACACATGTAAATATGTATGCCTCATGCCTGTATGAACAGAGATGCTTTCTCTTCATAGTTATTGCTACACATGTTCTCATCTCATGTTTTCTTCCACATTTAATAGAATTGTTTGTTAACAATTTGAATAAATATGCCCTAAACAACCAGGATAAAATTTAGCTTGAATAAATGTGTGTTATAATTAACTCAGTACTCCCTCCGATCCATATTAATAGGTGCTGAAGTGGATGTATCTAGCAATAAAACATGTCTAAATACATCCACTTCAGCACCTATTAATATGGATCGGAGGGAGTATTATTTTCTAAGCTCCATCTATGCATAATTTTTCTACCTGATTTTAATTACTTCGTTATGAAAGTGATACATTTCAGTTCTATGTGCTCATTATAAAAGTAACATATCGAAAGTCCTCATTCATGCTATTTGTTGGTATGTGCAAACTTGGGAGTTGTTTTTTTTTAAATGTATAACTATTTCTATTGAAAATGTTAATCTACTAGGCTGACAAATTTTGTGTCAAAATTGTTGCTAGATAGGTGGGTATCTTATTAGTTTTCATTGAATAAAATTCTTCTTGCTAATGTGATGAAAATACATATTATGCCAACAAATCAGTGACGAGCCTTTTGTAAAATCATACTTAAAATATATGCAGGCGACTGTTTATGTTTCATGGCCACTATTTTCTTTGTTTAAATTTGAAAGCAAATACATGTTATCTAATAATTTTTATTCGGTAACCATTTGAAAGTAAATACATATTACTGTGTGTATGTTCTTGCGCTTGCATGGAGGAAGTTCAGTTCACAAAAAAAGTCCATTCATATGTTCCCAGGTGAAAACATAGTATGGACATCTCTACTATGATGCAGAATTTGTTTCTAACAACTTTTGAGATATTTGATTTTTATTAGCTGGGTTAGAATGAGTAAAGTAATTGTCCTTTAATAAGTATCCATATTTAATTTAAGTTATAGTTTTATTGTTATGACAATGGTGATATGTTGCACTAAGATGACAATGATATGTGTCTCAAATTTGTTGTTATTTGATTTTGGGTTATTGTTTTTGGTTTCAGTGTAATCACCCATTAGCAGTATGTCTTGCTGGTTTCGTCGGAGAACGCCTGGAGATGGAAGGCTAAACATTATTTTGAGATAATTACTGCGGCATTAATATCTAGGGACTAGAGAGATTTCTCGAAGTTTGCATCTAGAAGAGCTATCCGAAACATTCATGGTTGATGGAAAAATTCCAGCTTGGGTTGCTATCGTGTGGATAATAAGTCTTAGTATAGACAAGCAAGTCAGCTCTATAGTTATGCATAGTAGCAATAGATGATGCTATCTATTTTTCAGGTTTCTAATGAACTCGGCTTTTTCTTGGAATTAATCTAAGCTAACTTTGTGGATCTAGGCATCAGTTACGTGTATCTTTTTTCTATACTTGCATGGCGGGTACCCTCATTCATATAGGAAAGTGTTCGTCTTAAAATAAGGATGCCAACCACACATGCAATCGGATTCGAAATTATTAGTGACCCTTTTGGATGACCACAATGCCAAAAAAAGACACTAGGTCACACCACGTCCTCTGCTTATTTTATTCTCTAAATAAATGCAAGTTTTTTTTAAGTTTCCAAATGGTGTCATGGTGGGAACTTAGATATAAAGTAATGCATTTTCTTTGTTGATTCTCTTACTCTGTTTAGTTAAAGAAACGGGGATCCAATTATTCTCATGGATCTTTAGGAAAGTGAGTCATAATTTGGTTCTGCTAATATCTAATCCTTGGATTTAGGAATTATGATTCTTTTCTCTCTGGTCGTAATAGGAGGCTTCAACTTTCGTTGTATTGTTTGCTATGAATTTCTAGAACGTACTAGGATGGATAGGACATACCAGAAGGGAGGGCCCGTGCTTAATTAATGGTTGAAACTGTATGTCTATTGACAATCGTTGTATTTATGAACTGTATTTTGTTTCACATTTGGAGCTTGAATAAATATATGTGCTGCCTTTTGTCATATGTTTTATTCTGCATATTTCCTTGGTGATCATATTTTTTGTAGTAAGAAATCTCGTGCCATATTTTATTATAATATATGTGTGATTCATTTGGTAGCGGTTTCAACTATTTGCCATGAAATGGCACCTGCCGGGTTCGGGGCCGGGTCCACTCCCTATACCCGCCCTATTTAATTTGTCAGGTCTCATTCTTTACCACACACGCGGACCCGGCCGGGTTCGGGGCCCCGACAAGTACCCATCTCAGGAGCGACACCGACGCATGGGGGAATAAAACGATGGAATATTGGGATGAGGTTGGTGGGAATAGACACGTGTATGCGTGTGTTGTCTCCGGCACTCCAGATTCCAACACGTGCATTTAATGTGTGGGTTGTGTGGTACATAGCTTGTGGACGTATGGTTAGGCATAAAATTATTAGGGGGTTAAGGCTTAGAGCGGGTCTGCGGTTGGGTACGGTTTTGTCATCCCCAGACCCGCCCTGTTAGACCTGGCGGGTCTAACATTTTACCAGACCCTCCCATTTAAGGCGGCTACCCATCGGGTTTGCCGGTTTCGGGGCCCAAATTGCCACCATAACGTGTCAGGAATGTTTCATTGTCGTCATGTGTGCGCAAGCTTTTGTTTCTGGTGCTTATTAAACATCTTTATAATACTAGACATATTTCTTTCCATTCATGTGTTTATGGCTTAAATCAGTTTGCATTAACACTGTCACGTAAACTTACTAATATTTTGAGTATCGTTTATCTTTTCTATCAATGGTCAATTTTGACTCTTCGCTTTAGGCGTAGGTCACCATCAAAGTGTGGCTAATGCTCCGGTGAAGAAAAATAGAAATAGATCACTCTCTAGAAACATAGGAGTTTATGGTCAGGACATGCCATGCTTACTATTGTTTAGATCATGCAATTTAGCTCTCAATTAATTATGTTTTTGTTTTCAGGCTAAACTTATTTTTTCTGGACATATTGTATTTTTATGCCTGCTTCTAGATACACCTTGTTTTTTTTTGTACAAAGGTTGGGGCCGAGACCCCGATGCTGCAGATTCATTAAAACGTGGCAGGTACATTAAGCGTTGAGGCCCTTCTCAAATCTTGCACAAAAGACCTAGAATTCGAATGAAGGGCCTGCGAAAATACAAAGAACACCCTAAGACAAAAAGATAAAACGCGATCAGGTCCTCGGGAGTCTCCGCCACTGGACGCCGGCGATCTCCAGGCGAGAAGCTCGCCGAGATCAGAACACCTTGGAACACTCGATCTCTCCCTTCCGGCGTGGCACCTGTAACGCCGGCAGATACGCAGCCTCCGGGGACGCACCACTTGGCGGCAGCGCACTGTCGAGCTCCGACGACAGATGCAGAAGGCCTCCGTCTTGGAGGTTGATGTCGATTGGCCACCCTCATGGCCTTGACTGGCGTCGGTGGGATTCACCTTCGCTTGATCCGCACAGAGTCGCAGCAGGAGCCAGTCGAGGAAGGTCGAAGAAGCGCAGCAGCTCATCCTCCTCCCCTCGCTTCCGCAGTGAAGCAGTGGAGTTTGACCCGCCTCCTCCTTCGATTCACTCGAGCAGCAGATAAGGCAGACGGATTTATTGAAGTGGCTTTGATCTTCCCCTTCCCTAGATGAAATCCACCATGGATTTGAGCTTGAGGAGGAAGAAGACCTGATCTCCGCGCCGCTGCGAGCCACGGAGGGACAGCCGGAGAGAAAGAAGAGAGCCAAGACGGCAACAACAAGCACAAGGGCTAAAAGCAACCTACGTCTACTATTCACAGGCCAGGCTACGCCCTCGAAACCACGCCGGACAGCATCGCCGGCCGGGGGAGACGCGGAACGCACCGGCGGGGGTAGGGGAACACTGTAGTCGACTCTCAAAGCGGTGGGGGAAAGTAATTGCCGGGCCAGCTTATCCTAGCTACACCTTGTTGGTATTTTGTTTACATCACCTACCGTTGTCCTGTCGTCTGCTACTGAGACCACCCGCCGCTCTCTAGCGTTGAGATCATGTCTCGCGTATGTTATTTACTACCGTTTCTATATGTGTGTATGTGTTGTGGATCTTGAGCAAATGCCATATAGCAATCGTATGTTATGTCACCTTGAGGTAGTGCTTCAACGATGTTTTTTTGTTCCCCTTTCAGTATATGCTATTATTCTTTATATAACTTAAATTCATGTCAAGACGTTACCCATCTTATTAACGTGTACAATACAATAGTGTTACAGGCAAAATAATTTAGAATTAGCATGTGGCGCGCGGCAAGCCGCGCTTTTGAAACTAGTTGTTGACATTCATGCATCCGAGGGAAGGCCGGTTGGGAGCAAGAAAGCAAAGACGACCGTTGCAGCGTTGGCCAACTCGGAGAAGATACATGCGTCCATTGACAAGGTCATCGTCGAAGTTTCCAAGAACTCCGACAAGAGGCGCACCTCGAGTGATGCCAAGTGAGTGGTGTTGGTTGAGAAGGTCACAACAAGAAGATAAAAATCAAGGAGTCCAAACCGCTGTGAAGAAAGAGGCGAGAGGACTTCGTGATCATCACCACCGACATGTCAAACTTGATCCACTAGCGAGGGCGGCGTGCGACCGCCTTCGTGCGGACATCTATGCCAAGAAGGGGCTTGCACCGGTTGCGGCGTACTCTCAACGCGCGCGGCGGCACAAGGGGCGACACCGCCAGCAGCACAGCAGAAGGGGCGACACCGGCGTGGGCACAAGGGACGAGCAGCCTGCGACAACAACACATCAAGCAAGACACCCAGGGCGGCGACTTCCTCGCCTCCACCGCCACCATCAGCTTCCTCGGCTCCAACACCGTCGACGTTGAATGATTTATCTTCCATGCATTATGCACCTTCGTTTTGTAATGGCCTAGATATTTAAATTGCGGCCTAGAATTTAAATTTACATGTAAAGACTTCAAATTCAAGTGGAGATGCTCTGATGTGTTCCGTAGTCTATCAGCTTTCAAAGTACTCAAGCTGCTGGTTGTAGAGGTGCACGTGGGCATTTTTCATCGTAAATGCATCTACCATGCATCTACCGCATGGCGTATAAGTTCAACTTGACGCTTACATTTCGTGCCAGTTAGTACATACACGTCAGATCCAGAGGACGGGTTTAAACAAATCTTGAATGCAAGAGGTGCACCTCTACAATCCCAGATAAATTATCAAATAAATACCGAAAGATTCTAGAACTAAATATGCTGTTCAGACCACCAAACAACCAATAATCCGCCATCAAAAAAAGGGTCCGAGAGCTAAATAGATACTAGACCAGCAGCTAGGATGTGCAGACAGTAAGCATCCTCTATGAGCTTTTGTGCTTTCCTTGTGCATTCGTCGGTCACACACCCTGTTGGATACAGAACAGTTAACTCCAGTGAAGCACGTAAAACCCAAATAAACACTTCTCCTGCATTACTCTCGAATGGAAGCAGAGAGCTGATCTCTCCCTTGGAATCTATAGACTTCTGGCTGATATCAGCGGTAGCCCCACCCCCTTCCTCGCCCTCCTCTGCCCCGCCCTCTTCCACTGCCTCTACCACCACCACGTGATAACGCTTCAAACGCTCTGTTCACAAGCTGATTATTCATTCCTCCCCCTCCTCGCCCCTTCTTGCTTACAGGGGCAGTCACATTATAAGCTGGTTGGGTCCTCTTCACTCTGAAAGATGAACAAATTAGAATTGACTCACAAGAAATACAAATATATGTGAATAAAATGAAACTTTTAAACGTGGAACTAACCCTGCTGTTGCAGCTGCTGGTTTCTTTGGCAGTTCCAACCACGAGAGAGAAATTTTCTTATCACCAATGAATAAAGGAGATTTCGCATGCAATGGCTGAAACAAACAAACATAAGTCACCTTTAGCTGGACAACATACACCCCGAGCGTATAGCCGCACTAGTTTCTTCTTAAGCACATAGGCAGGCATCAACAGTATACAAGAGCAATATGGTCTTTGGCTTAATAGCAAAGACTAACAAGCTAGTTACAGCTATGTGATTGCTTCTTGCACATCGAACGCAGAGCTAGATAACATGGCTGGCAGCTTGAAGCTTGAATATGCTAAAACTTAAGCTTATTTAGCCTCTGATGGATGGATAAAGGGTTTAATGTCTAAAGGGATTTAGAAAAATATAAAGATATGCTTGTTCATTTCAATATAAAAAATAGTGTGGCGTTGTTCTTCAGGAACAATTGTGTTGAATATACAGTGCCACATTAGACTAATACTGAACCATTGGTGTTTGTTTAATCTGGGGGGCCTTTTACCAAATGTTATTTGTTCTGAATGAAGTTAAATCTGCTATGTTTATAACCTACACCTCAGATTTTACATTTTAGCCTTGCGTTAGAATGTTCAGAACTACATCGAAGCTGTATTTAATATACACACCAAACGATAAGTCATAAGAACAGGATTGCAGTTAATTGATTCCATTGTGGATATGGACCAGCCAGGCCAGCAAATGGCATGTCTGGCAGGCCACCAGCAACAGCAAGCAGAGTTTGTGATGCACTATAACCAAGAACTACTGATAAGAACGGGAAATTAAATTGCAATCCTGCAAAAGTGCGTAAAACAGATAAATCACCTGTGACATTGCCAATATGTTATTATAGGACCGCATTGTCATTGTCGCTTTCTGCTGGTCCGCTTTCTGCATAAAAGCAATCACATCGCTCTCAATTAGCAGAACTGTTACACAACACCTTGATCAATCCGTTTGCTATGAAAATGCCTAGGACCAATCTTGCAGATTATCAGTGCTTTCCCGAAGAAATATTATGATGCAACAATAATGGTAGTTCAACATGGCATAAACTAGAGAACGACTAAATGCAACGGAACCAGTAAACTCAAGCATCTAATCTAGAACTCACAAATTGAGATTTCTCTTCTGCCGTCTTTGCTGATGATATTGCCTTGTTGAAATTTGCCATTCCCTGGGTTAGTCTCTTCGAGGCTGCTCGAACTGTCTCTTCTGTCCCAGTTAACCTGTGCATTTGTAACAATCAGAAACACGACAACAATAGCGGAAATCATGTTGCATGAAAAGGCATTATGTATGTGCCTGAAATGTATTTTAAGATGCTCCACCCAATGGGAGCAAATTTGTGCAAGTTAACAATGTCACACATAACCGGGATGAAAAGGACAACTAAGAAAGAGGTAGAACATTTGTTCTATGTCGCTAAAATATTCTAGTGTATGTGTCACAAAAGTCTGGTAGGAAATCTGGCATCATGCCACCCAATCATTGGCTGATCCACCCTACCCCTTAAATTATACTCACGGATGACTGGCTCCCTCAACCTAATTACCTAATAGTGGATATCTCTTGCAAGGAATCAAAATCAGATTCCAAGTACTCGAATTTATTCAGGCTTATAACTGGACTATAACAGAACCATCGCGGACCTTCCGATTTCAAGAATGGCGCAAACTAAAGGCGAAGCCAAACAATTTAATCAAGTTGATTTTAGGATAGAAGGATGACCTGTAGGAGATCATGACACATGAAAATGAAGCATGTGAATGTAATGGAACTTATTGGTAAACTCTTTTCAAGAATGGCGCAGATTAAAGGCGAAGCCAAACAATTTAATCAAGGTGATTTTAGGATAGAAGGATGACCTGCAGGAGACCGTGACACATGAAAATGAAGCATGTGAATATGATGGAACTTATTGGTAAACTCTTTGCTTAAGGTCAGGTTTTCAAAGGATGCAAACACAAACAAAATAAATCATCAACATTAATTGATTATTGCAAAATACTGCATTACCTCTCAGTAAAATCTTTGTAATGTTCAGAGAAATCCTCTCCAAGTCTATCTGATGGCTGCCCAGTAACAATCTTGTAACCACAGAGACTGTTTGTAGTGTTTGGAGTCTATATAGCACATTAGGTCAACAAAAAGGTCGTCCACAAAGAAATGACATGGTTCATACTAGATAAGGAATACGTCGGTTATCTAACCTTATGGGCCAAATGATGAAAAATGTATAGCAAGCACTCAACATAATTGTGATTAATATCATCTATCTTCTTCCCAGGCATATACTTCTGCAGAACAACAATCGAAAGATCAACTTACATATTTTAATTCTATATTCGCTCTAACTGGGAGGAGTTCATTCACATCTTCCAGTAGACCAAAAAAACATGCACATTGGGATAAGAAAGACGTCAGAAACAAGAAATAGATAAACCTTCAGCAACTGAACAACGGATGGAAGCAGCTGGCGTGAATCTTGTGCCATAGCAAATGGCGAGCCAGCAGAAATCGTCTTGAGTAAATCCAGTTTCTTCTCCTCCGGAATCTGATAGAAAAAAAAAAAGATCATTTAGGGCTGAAACAGGCAAGATTAGAAGGTTGTATCAAAAGAAAAACACTCCAGATAATAAAGTAACAACCCAATTTCATAACTTGAAAAACATTGTAAAAGTTCCTGTTGCCGATTTCTAATTGCCCTTGTTAAGATAATAAAGCATGAGGACATCAAAAGATAGTCGAAATCAATATACTATGCCAACAAAAAAAAATGTTGCATCCATGTCTCCATGAAGCAAAGGATGCAAGGTACAAGATGAAGCAGTTTACCTTATCAAAAACTGGAATGATTTGCTTAGCAAAGTAGTTAAGAAATTTGCTGCTTGATGCACCTCTCTGAGATCAGGCGAACAGAAACAAAGATCACCAACAGATGATTATATCTTCACTAATAATATGTGACTTACTAAAATCGGCCATACCGTGAAGATAGGAAGAGCCATATACATGCATGAGGTCCACCTCTCTAAATGATCGACATCAGAAACCTGAGAGAGAAAAAAATGCTAAGCAAAATCCACAACAACCCCAAATGAAGTTATGAAGGTAATTTAGAAATGAACCTCAAACACAAGAAATCGCAGCTACTAAACAAAGGGCTAAACATAAAACGACTAATAAGAAGCCTGATATGAAAAGGTGAGAGATTGTGCAACATCGATACACACCCTTCTTACTGATCCCTAACATAGGCAATGAGACGCACAAGGCAAGACCTGCTACAACCCGAATCTGCGGTGTTTGGGCAAGCACATTTCAGTATTCACCCAAATGACCTCGTCCGAACACCTCGCCTTTTGTGCCCTGATACTTTGTTGGTACGCTCCCGACATGCCCCAGCCCATGTAAGGGGGCATATGTAACAACCCTAGCTTCCCGATCCCCCAAGTACATACCAGTTCATCCCGATCCCTCTCTTTGCAGCCCTCCCTGGCCTAGATGATAGAGGCGCGGCGGCGGTGGGCTACTCGTCTCCTCCACCTCTCACTCCAGCAACAGCTTACCAGCGGCATGCCGGTGGTGGGCAGCTCATATCGTCCACATGTCAGGCTCCAGCAGCGGGCCAGCAACTCGCCAGCGGCAAGCCAGAGTTGGGCACCTTGCATCCTTCTCATCTCAGGTGCCACCAGCAGCTTGCGGGCGTTGCTCCTTGCTTCCTCCCCCTCCCAGGCCCAAGCAGCAGCTCAACAGCGGTGGGATCTTCACCTCCTGCCCCTCTCTGGGTCAAGCAGCAGCTTGTCGGCGAGGACCTGGCCTCCTCCTTTCTCTGGCTCCAGCAGCAGGTCGCCAGCGGCAAGCCGATTGTAAGCTCCTCACTTCCTCATGCTCCAGCAGCATTAAGGTGTACTTCAGCGCTATAAATTTCTATCTAATGGCATCTTGCTCCCTGCAGGCTACAAACTTGTCCATTTTGGTGTTCTTTGTATGCTATTTCTAGCTAGCTAGTTTGCACCATTGCTATGTGCTTCGAGAAGGAGGAGCGAGGTAATTTGATGTCCCTACCAATGAAATGTTTTTTCAAGATCGTCAAATGTATCACCATATTGGTGCTTTTCAGAACTGTCGTATCTCTGTACCCAAATTGTCCCGATACTGTATCGGTGTCGCATAGCCTCCATCAATGGCCACGCCCCAATGCTACAGATGTTCAGCTAAATGGAACATTTGGCATGCAGGTAACTTTCTTTCATCAATACATGTGCGCTCAACATGGCTTTTTTTTCCAGAGAGATGCTCAACACAGCTTTACTAGATGCTTACAAAATATTTCACCTTATCCCACCAAGGTATAATGCTGCAGGCTCCAATCAGCCATGTCATTTATGCATTAATTCTTTATATCTAGCCTAGCTCAAAGGTTAACAGGTACAAAAAAAATATTGTAGGCAAAACAAAATGCAGATGTTGGATTTTAATGACTGGGTCTGAACCAAGCCAACTCCCAAAACCTTTTTTAATGACTGGGCCAGAAACTTTCTGGTATTTTAATGTGCATGTATAATAATTTTATTCCAATACTGTTGAAATAGCATACTTACATCGAATTGTGCATCAAGATCAGCTTGTGCTTGAATTATCTCAATTAGTTCTTGAAAGGATTCTCGAGGAGCAGAATCTCCAAATATGCTCAAACTCCGCAGGAAATCCATGAATAATTTAAATTCCATCCAGTAACATCTTGTACACTGAATTGTAGCTTTTTTGTTAAGTGGGTCACAGAAAAAATTATGGGAACTAAATGACAAAAGACAAGAAAGCACCAGTACATACTTTCTTTATTAAATCTGTTATATATCTTTCCATTTCTGCTTGAGGTTTTAGTAGCTCTGTTTTGACAGGAAAAACCTGAAAAAATAACTCTTGGTACTGAGGAAATAAAGTTGGAAATAAAGTTGATAACCCAGAGATCACGCAACGTATGTATACCTTGTCTCGTAGGAAACAAATTATCTTTTCACGGATCTCTGATCCTGACTCCACGTGCTTAAACAAAGGCTGCAAGGAATCTGGACCAAAGAAGTTAAAAGCAACAATAAGCACTTGATAAAGTTAGCAGCATACATGTCTATATCCTCTGTGTTCCAATTTACATGATGTTACACTCTTTGCACAAAGAACTAAGGAATGCGGTCAAAAGACAATAGTAGTCCTCGTAGTAGGGCAGGGCAATCTTCTTGGTAACTCCAAAGAATGGTGGCAACAAAATGGGTCTTTAGGCACCAGTTCAAAAATCAGTTTGGAACATTACTTCTACAGTTTAACTCCCAGTATCATCCAAAGGTTACTCTTAATAGAATTACTGATGGGAACATGTGGATGGTTCATCCCAGAAAAAAAAGGTGAGTTCATCTTTGAGTTTTTTTCAAAGAATATGATAAATGTGGAACAGCTGAATGTTTACAATCTTCATGTTTTTTTAATAGATACTAAGTAGCATTCTTACTAGCACTGTAGCACCGGCAATGAAGGTGAAGAACCAAAAGAGGTAGATGGTGTAAAGAGTAATACAGAAGAGACGTTTCAGCCCATTGGAGTGACTATCGGCAAATATAAGATTGCAAGCTTTTTTTAGAACAAGAGATCACAAGTTGGTGTTACTCACTAACAAAATAATAGAGCTCGCAGGTTGGACAAGACATGAACACATTTACAGACTATTAATAGTTCGACATAACTGTCAAATTTTAAGAGCCAAAAAAACAATAGAAGAACAAAAATCAAAGCTCTCATAAGTGTCTGTAAGTATTTCTAAGCGGAAAACACATGCCAAGTGCTATTCAGAGAATATATGAACTGTAGCGTGTGGAGTTTTTCTAATATGTAAAGAACACTTGCTTGAAAAGTCAAAATGCATATGAAGTTAACTTTCAGATTTCGATAGTGTGCTACACATGCTAAACCAAAAGGGGAGCAAATATTACAAGTTGCTCAAAAACCCAAATATGCCATTTGTTAAGATATGCTGCTATTGAGTACTGCGCAGACAACAAAAGAATAGAAGTGACCCAGCAGCGTACAAAATGGTACATCCGACACTAATCCTTATGCACATGTTAGCTGTCCAAGGTTCAGCACTGCCTTGAATTCAAAACACTCAATCTAGAACAAGAAAATATCAAGGTCTTGGTTGTTATAGAAATGAATTCTGTCATGTGTTATATAGCACCACTTACTCCATAAATATAATACTACAGGTCTTCTTTTAGTTTCTATAATTGCATGAAGGTCGATTAAATTGTCACTTGTATGTACAGGAAACATCGTTGATAGTTGAAAATCATCATATACAGTTGTTATCTTGAGGCTTGACAGAAATTTACACTTCTTTTAGTTTTAGCACAACAACTATAATTGCATAAAGGTCTGTTAAATTGTCACTTGTATTAATCAGGTACGGGAAACATCATTGATAGTTGAAAATCAAGATATTTATCATATACGTTTGTTATCTCGAGGCTCGAAGGCAATTTACACAGCTTCTTTAGTTTTAGCACAACGATAACATAAATTTGATGCTCTGCAAATCCACACCACACCCCCCCCCCCCCCCCCCCCAAATGATGGCAGAAATATTCAGCAGATGCCCAGTAGTTAAGACAGCAGCCCAGGGCGCATGTCCCGAAGTGCTCTAAAAGTATTAGACAACCAACAAATGAGGATTGGAATCTTACTTTTAATATCTTGACGCATAAGGGACATGAGTGCTTTATGAACAAATAATGAGGATTGAAATCTTACTTTTAACATCTTGACGTATAAGGGACATGAGTGCTTTATGAACAGCATCACGCTCCACATTTTCCTCTGAGATACAAGAAAAAATGAGATGCATAGACACATTTGAAATTTGAGCTGAGTAAGGAACTAAGGATAGGAAAAAAGTTATACCGCTTGCAAGGAGCTGACCAAGAATATCCGCAATTTTTGAAACAAACTCTGCATCTTTGCCAAGAAGTGGAAACCCACGAATAGCTTGTATTCTAATCTGTAAGCATGTTACATGGATAAGATAAAACCTTCTGGTGAATAAATTCATAAGGTTCTAAAATGAACATAGCAATAGCAGCCTTTTGAGAAATGCAAACTATTCCAAAGGCATTTTGTATATTTCAAACATTTATTGTAAAAATGGGGAACGGTAGCTATCCTAAAAACTGTAAAACTCTTGAACTAACATTGCCTGAAGTAATAAGGTACAACCATCAACAAATAACTGACATGGGGCGAGCAGAGACATCACAGAGCAAGAGCACACTCACATTTATATATAAAATGGCAAACGGTCCTTGTATGATTACTTCACTGAAAAGCAATTAGAAATCGGAATTGGTAGAAGATATTCACTGTGCCATGTAAGAAAGAAGTCTACATACCCCCCATAACTATCACGTTTTGGACGCACAACCCCCTCAACTATAAACCAGCACACTTAACCCCCACAAGTATTGAAAACCAGATAAGTGGCCCCCTGAGCTGTTTCTAAGAGCGGTTTTGCGGATGTGGACATGGTTTTGTTGGTGAGCACCTCAGGCGGGTCTGAACGCCCCGCCGCGGCGCGTGACACTGTCGTGCCGCTCCATGTAGGCACCCTCGTGCCCCTCGTGTTGGCCGAAGTCTCCGACAAGCTCCCGGCCGTCAAATCGGCCGCCATAGGTGGTGCGGTGCAGCTGGAGCGCACGGAAGCCCCTTCTCGCGCTCGGTGGTGCAGCCATGCTCGCCCTCGTCCGTGCTCGTCCGTGCACTCCATGTCTATCCCCGTCCCTCCTCTCAGTCATGGCCTGCTTCATCTATGCTTGGCATCCCTCAACGAGTCATTCCGTGCTCGCCGGTGCGGCCCTGCCGGCTCGTCCTTCAATTGCCGTCGCATCCCGCTGCCTGCATCACGGCATGCTCATATCCTTGTGTCACAGCTCTATCTACTGGATTTCACAGTGTCTCAACCCTCGATCGATAGAACATGCAAAACTGGCAGCAGCGATTTGCTGAATTGAAACGTATCCTGTGTCCAGCTATTTATACGTGAGTACAAGCTAGCTGCTTCTGTGCTGCATCCACCTAGGTGCATGCATGTTTGCTTGTACCTGCGCATGTTGCCAAAGTAAAACCGAGCTAGCTTGCCTACATGCACTGGCCACATTCCAGTGCAGTCCAGACCTACCGTAACACTTGACACATTCCATGGAAGCGACATGAATGATCTCCTAGGTGCGGTTCACCGGATCGGGTGCATGGCCGCTATGCCGGCCATGCTGAAGGTGTCGGTACTCGGTACGGTAGCACAGGATGGCTCTCCATGGAGGCCAAGGACTCGAGGAGACAGCCCAACGATCGGCCAACGAAAGCTAGCTGACAGCGCAATGACCGGATGCAAAACCGCTGCCAAAACAGCTTAACAACGGTCAAGGGGGTCAATTATCTGGTTTTCACAACTTGTGGGGGTTAAGTGTGCTAGTTTATACTCCCTCCGTTCAACAATAGATGACTTCCACTTTTCTATATATGGATGTATCTAGACATGTTTTAGTGTCTAGATACATCCATATATAGAAAAGTGGAAGTCATCTATTGTTGAACGGAGGGAGTAGTTGAGGGGGTGGTGCGCCCCAGCCTTGATAGTTGTGGGGGGTATATGGACTTCTTTCGCCATGTAATAATCTAGCACTAACGCAAACCAAGTTTACAGGAATCAATACCAGCCACAAACCAAGTTAAAACAGAAACAAGCTTTCACAATTTCTAGGTTTGGGCAAGCCCACTCTGTATCAAAGACCAATTTAACACAAAAAGGAAAAGGTAGTGTTTGGTTTTTCTCAAATGCTTCCACTAACACCGAGCTAATTAGTTAATAAAAAATTAAAATCAACTAGTAAGAGAGTAACAGAGAGATCACAAACCGCGAGCTCTTCCATCTCCACGAGATCGAACATTGCCTCCATGGCGAAGGTGCCTAGCGCCGGGAAGCTCCGGAAGTAACGGGGTATGAGCTGCGCCGCCAGCTGCTTCGCCTTAACGTTGTGCCCCTTCACCGACGCTATGATCGCCTCGTAGTCCGCTGCGTGCTGCAATGCCCAAAATAAAAAACCCATCAAAACCCTAGACCGAATGAGACCTAGGGAATGGGGCGGTGGAGAAGGAGAGAAGCGCACCTGGGACTTGTCCTTGGCTGAAGAGAGGCGGTCGCCAAGCTCGTAGAGCCGCTCGACCTCGGCGGTATCGGCGTCCGCAGTCGCCATGGGAGGGAAGGACGCGGCTTTGGGGGTTACTAGGGTTTCGGTCTGTAAGAGGCAGAGGTGGGAGGAGAAGGGGTGGGCCGGCAGCTAAGGGATAAAAGGACTACTCCACGCTAAGTAGGAACCGAACAGGAAGATATAAGTGCTACCGTGCTGCCGACTTAGAGCATGTCTATCGGGCCCGTAAAATAGCTAAACCCATAAAATTTCGGCGCGTTTACAGTTTCGATCTAGTTTTGAGACCAGCGTCTGAAAACACGGTCCGAGAATGACTCAGAGACCCGAGAATTCTCACTCCAGACGCTGTATGTACGGCCCCCGAGCCGTTCTCATGTCAATCCCATTTGGAACACTAGCCGCCTCCACCGCAATTTCTTACCGTCGTGCTTAGCTTCGGCGAGCGATTTAGCCCTCCTCCCCCGTCGGATTTTCGCGATGGAGCCGCACAACTACCCCTTCGCCGGAACCAACGGCCGGAATGGCTAGCCCCCTCCCCTCCCCACACCACCGCCATCCACGGACCCTCCGGGCGACGATGATGCGGGCCCTCTGGGAGGACAGCTCTGGCGACGAGGCCAACGAGCAGTGCCCTATGGCCCTCGTGGAGACCGAGGAGAACCTCCTCCAACTCGACATCCATAGGAGGCTCCGGCACGAGCGGAGGCAGGG
The DNA here is from genome assembly GCA_028641055.1 of Alopecurus myosuroides. Lineage (NCBI taxonomy): Eukaryota > Viridiplantae > Streptophyta > Magnoliopsida > Poales > Poaceae > Alopecurus > Alopecurus myosuroides. The sequence goes on from JAPCYS010000849.1 coordinate 653,348, forward strand.
GATTCGGCGGCGCCGCTACCAGCGCCACCTAGACGACTACAACAAGCGGCGGCTTCAGCGCTGCCTCAGTGCAGACGAGGAGACACAGGAGAAGAAGCTCGAGTGGGACGCCATTGCGGCGTCCCAGTTCGTGCAACAAGTCGCCTCCTCCAGTTGCTCCTCCGACGATGACGACGACTCAAGCGAGGACTGAAAACGGCGGGCGGAGGGAAGAAGAAATCTCGGCAAAGAAGAAGTTGGGCATTTTGGGCCTAGTAGGTGTAGGTCCCAGCGAAGAATTGGACCTAGCAATCCATCCATTTCACTACATTTAGGCGCATATACGCGCAATTCAGAAGGGTCTAGCAAAAGACTATAGTGATATTAACAAACAAAAAGCCCCAAAACTACGGGGGGCTTCGCCATCTGCGCCTCGTCGCGCCTTCGCCGTCGCAGCCTGTGCCACGTGGACTACTCCAGGATCATGAAGTCCGGCGCCACGTAGAGGTGAGTCGGTGGCCCTCTGCCGTGGGCTGGAGGCTACGGAGGCGCCCTGGATTGCGTGGTGGGGGCCGGCTACGCTGGGGCTGCGCTGTGGGCGAAGTCGTTGAGGACGGGTGCCAGCCCCTCCCACTGGCCGAGCTCATGCAGGTCGGACTCCTCAATGGCGAGACGGAGCTGCTCGGCCTCCTACTCCTCCGTCTGGGGCGCCATGAGGGGCGCCTCCTCCTCCGCGTGCAGTTGCGGCCCGTCCATGCCCACCTCCCACATGCCCTCATCGGGCGCTCAAGCGGGTGGGGGACGGAGGCGCCCGTCTGGGACCTCGCCGGGGATGAACCAGCGGTCCTAGAGGTTGTTGTCTTCCGCAAATCGGAGTCCGCGCGGAGGTCAAGTGGGAGGAAGGTGCCTCGCCGCGTGATTTCCGTCCGCCGCGCAGATCCGTACGGTGGCACGGAGACTCGTCGGGGGCTCAGATGCCACTGGTCCGGCAGTTTGACATCCGACCATGGCACCGGCTTGTCCCGCGACCACAGGTATGTGGAAAAGTCCCAGCTCACCCGTTTGCGGCCGCTGGACGGCCCCGCCTCGTGGTCGTTGCGCGTCGGCTCGGGCTTCCTCTCCTTCTTCACCATTGGCCCCGACGAGCTAGTATTTAGTCGGTGCTTGAGTGGGGACGGGAGTGGGGACGCGCACGTTGGCATCGACATGGTCCCGTTAAAAAGGACCACTCAAAGCGGCGTGGATCGCTGACTGGTGGGCCAGAGGGGAGACGAGAAGGCGGCGTGCAGCTGCCATGTGGGCCAGGGAGATCATGGCGCGCGTCCGCGGTTGGGCCACGTTTGGGGAAAACTCGGTCTGTCCTCCCACCCCCCCCCCCTCGCGGTCCGTTTGTGAGGGGCGTTGGAATGGAGTTTTTACCCATATTGGTCCGCGAGGACCAAAACAGACCATTTGGTGGGTGCCGTTGGGTTTGCTCTTAGGAATGCAGGTGGACGACCGCCAAACATCCCGCTCCGTCCGCTAGAGTTTTCAGTTTGTCATCCACTAATGACACATTAACCAAATCGATTTTTAATTAGGAAAAAACTGGAGCGGACTGTCCGCTAAGTCAAATGGACCGTCCACTTGCATCCCCATGCCATCTAAAAAGTCAAATATATATTTCAAAAAATTCTACAGAAAATTGTGTATATTCAAGATATATTTGTACAACCATATATTTGACTGTATATTTGACTTTTTAGCTGGTAGGAGGGTAGCACCCACCAAAGATGTTGTAGCACTAGATATCTTCTCGGGACCGAACAACGGTCTAAAAAACTAGGAACCGAACAACAGGCTCGGCTCACTCGCTACCATCTGGGTAAGCGAGTAGGGATACAAAGCGGGGTCGCACTTTCAAATACAGAAATATCACTAAAGTTGGCTCACGAGTCTATCGCTACAAAGGTAACATGATACAGATCAACGTGATCCGATGGGTTTGTGGCCCAATCTTTCACGGCGATTCGGAAAGCAGCAACGTTGAATTGAGCAGGCTCAACTCCACACGCGCACAAACAGATCAGCAGTCAAAACCAGCATAAATACGCAAACGGCGACCCATCATGGGAGAAGCCTCATGATAACTTTACTCGTAAAATTCTTGTCCACTCTAAAACGCTAAGCTCTACTCCTTTATATAAGAGACCACAAAGGACTCGGTTGAACAGGCCCAACCGAACTGACTCAGACCTAAACGCACACAATACAAACCGGTCTGTTAGAAGACTCGACCAAACAATAAGGCACGCAGGCCTAGAATAAAACGCGTACATACTTAGACAAATATCATCTAATCGTTGGTCATCATGTATGCAACACGCTGCATCAATCACCACCCAACACTATTCATGTTTTGTCTCACATTGTGGACCAAACTGCAACATCAATGGCAGTGTTCTGAAGTTGGGTTTCACCTCATCTTGCGGAGAGATTGTAACAATGAAAACTCCAATTGTCAACATAGATGGTGGTGGTGGCGTAATGGTAGGAGTAGGCATACTCCCCTCATTATCCCCCCACCCCCAACTTGAGGAGAAACCGTCCTCGATTTCAACTTGACACTTGGAACCTTCTTCTTCTCGGCAACGACAACCATGGGAATATCTTTTTCGAGCATTGACTGCAGCACATGACGCTTCCCATTATACCACAAATAGTATACATTAGAATGCCCCTCGTGTGTGGAATGCAGATCAAACTGCCACGGTCGGCCTAACAGCATGTGTTGCATCCATAGGAAACACATCACAGACCATCGTGTCCTCATAAGTACCCACAGAAATTTTCATGCGCACCTTATGTGTGATTTTTAGCTTGCCTGAATTATGCAACCACTCAATGCAATGTTCCTGTGGATGTTTCTATGTAGGTAATGAAAGAGAATCCACCAAATGCTTGCTCACAAGATTGGTGTAGTTGCCACCATCAATAATTAGCTTGCAAGTGGTGTTCTTGACAACACATTGTGTCTGAAAAATACTCCAGCGCTACCCTTGTCTTTCTCGACGATCTTGTAGTACACCTCGCACCATAATACTCTGGCAACTAGGAGCAGCGTCCTCAGGAGACATAGAAATATGATCGTCATCGGCCGATTTCTCACTAGAGGACTCATCAAGATTCTCCTCATCGGTAACATAGCCATCCTTTGTGAGTGTAACCCTCTTTGCATTAGGATAGTCATGCCTCATGTGTCCTCGTCCTCCGCAAGTGAAGCACTCCATACCAGCGGTAGTATGAGTAGATGCAACTTTGGAGGGGCTTGACTTTAGCGCTTCGGAAATAGAAGTATGATTCTGACGTGTAGGAGGTGTCGACTTGGAACTAGTACCAGCAGACTCGGTATATGAACGACCTCATGGACTAGCAGGTGGTGTCACATTGCGACGTTGCAGCTGTTGTTCCGCACGCTCAGCCTGGTGCAAAAGTGATGCAGCACACCCCATTCCACCAAGATCTACACCAACACACATTGGTCAAATAACAAGATCAAGTGCAAAGGCGATACAAGATAAGGTGAACTCACTCCTCTCTCTCTCTCTCTCTCTCTCTCAAATTCGCTGACTTGGTGAATGGTGTGCTACCTCATGGAACTACCCTACGCGTGCTCAGGTTTGATCCCACAATGGAGCCCCAAGATGATGCTCAGGGAGCTCAAGAACATGCCCGAGAAGTTGCCCAAGAAGCTAGAGAAGAAGTGATGAGGACATCCCTAGCTCTTCACCTATTGTTGAACATGAAGATCCACCAATTAAAGCTAATGAAGTAAGGATTGGTCCAATGACAAGATCAAGGACCAAGCTATTACAACAACAGGTGAATTCACTCCTACTTGAGTTTAATGTTTCTAATAATGAGAACTTTATACTACCTAAGTCATTGCATCTATGTGTTCTTAGGTTTATTGATAACACAAACATTGATGGAGATCATGGAGAGAAGATTCACATGGATGAAGATGAGCTAGAAGATGAGAGGATGATCAAGTGCTAAGGATGGTGAAAACAAGCATTACAATTATTATTTCATAAGGGGATGAGTGCCTCCACAAGATGAAATGCACTCATACATGAAACAAGCAAGAGGAGGGCGCCCACATAGAAGATCAATGCGCCATAATAGTTAGTTTTGGTTTCCATAACCAATTTGGCCGAATTCCTTGTGTATGGAATCGGTTTGTATCCATATATGTGAGTCCTAGTCCTAGTAGGAGTCCTAGTCCTAGTAGGGGAGGGATTGCTTGCGCAAGAGAGCCTTGTGGCCGCACCCCTCCACCTATATATGTGTCCCACCTGCGTGTGGTTGAGGTAGACTACGATTGAATCAAACAAACCCCATAACCTCTAGTTGAAACTGCTTGTTAGCCTTTCATACTGGAAGTTCATCTGCAAACCTTACGTGATACCTGCTGTTCCACTGGGAATAAGACGGTACAGTACCACTTGTAGTCGGTGGATTACTTGTGCAAGAGTGTGGAGTTAAGAATATCCATTGGGTTGCTATCTTTTGCATTGGCATCAGGGATCAGCCGGAGAGTTCTTAGTGGCGCACTAGTTATCAATTCAGAAGTTATCTGTGAGTTCACTGAGAAGATTGGGCCACCCCTTATCATCTTGGTATCAGATTTACAGGTTGCCTCGGTGAGCTATCAAATTTCCCTTTAGTTTGAGTGTTTTTATTTCCTATCCAGAAAATTGCCCCACAAAAATAGTTCTAGTCATTGCCATAGCCTAGATATCACCTTAGTTTCATTACTTTTGCTGTCATTGTGTTAGATTTTGTGTTACCTTTTTCTGTTTTTAGATCTTATATTTTTCGGCTAGGGTTAGGGTTCTTGTTCCCCTAGTCGAATTTCTATCAAAAATACCAAAAATATTCGCAGCACTTCATACTATACCACCCCCAATCCGAGTCCATCTAGACATCCCCCCCACGGCACACAATTTTCCTTTTTCCTGCCGCACCACCCCCTAGTTGATTTCGGATTCCACCCATACCATACCATCCACCCGCTTCCACTTGTTCCTTGTTCCGATCGGATTCACACCACCGCTGCCGCGTACTAGCCACGCTCGGATTCGCCCATATCACCGTTACAAAACCCCCCCGAACCACCGCAGCACCCCACACCAATCCCACGCTCGTGATCTGCCGCGGTACCAAAAACCGCAAAAACGCTGCCGCGCGCTTCGCTTCACGTGTTGCTCGCGCGCCCCAAATTTCGCTGTAACGCGCTTACCAACTGATGTATCGCGCGCGCGTGTGCTGCCGCGGTACGGAAACGAGCCAATTTGCTGCCGTACGCTCTGCCGCGGTACAAAAAGCGAGCGTTTTGCTGCCGTGAACCCTGTGAGCTGCTGTGAGTCTACCGCGGTACGAAAAATCCCTGTTTTGCTGCCGTAAGCTCTGCCGTGGTACAAAAACGTGCTGTTTCTCTGCCGTGAGTCTGTTTTGCTGCCGTGAGCTGTTTCATCCACTTTTTCCACTAGTTTTCTTTTGTGCTTTCTTTTATTCCCTGTTTTTCATCACTAGGACCTTCATATCCATACTTTGTGAACCATAGCCACAGCCTTTCTACAGCATATTAATAGGAACTTTCCCACAAGTATAGCTATTTTGTGCTCTGACAGGCTGCTCATATTTCATCACCACCATTGTGTTCACTTGTGTTTGGTTAATTGTTGCTCCTAGCTTAGTGTAAGGCCATTAAAAAATTCAAAAAAAAATAGAAAAAGCAAAAAGTATAAAAAAAAAGAGAAAAGAGAAAAGAGAAAAGTGAAAGTGCAAAAAGGCCATATCATTGCTATTGTTTACTAGTTGAGCTTGCCATTGTGACACTTGGTTTTTCATTGAGCAATCTTGTGCCTGTCAATTAAGAGCCTAGCTAGTGACTTTCTAGTGCATTGCAAATTTCCATCCACATATTGCCTTGCCACATTTGTCTCCATTGTGTGAGTTTCCTTGGGTATTTTATATCTTCACTAAGACAGCAAATAGGATTGTTACTTTGGTGATTGTTAGGTATCCATACCAAGCCCCACTAAATAACCTTGTTTGCCATTGTGAGAGTTAAAAACCTGGGTATTCTTTTCTTCACACCAAAGCACTTTAATTGCCTCTACTTGTGGTAAGTATCTCTATTCACTTTGGAGTGGTAAGATATCCTATTGTTTTGCTAGATTCTTGAGTGAGTTGTGAGAGGCACCACAACCTATACTTGTTTTATTTTCACTAACCTCTAATGGATCTTTCTAGTAGTGATCTTGTGCAGCAAAAGAAGGATCAATCCGAGGGAGTGAATTGGAGGGAGTATGAGGCATTAAGGGATGTGTTGACAAAGAAGTTGGATGACAATGATGAACACTACAAGAAATATGTGAATGAAGCTGTTGATCCTGTTTATGAGTTAGTTGATGATGTCAAGAAGAATGTGGAGAGCAACAATAAATTGGCCGAAACCAATAGTGCTCAATTGAGAACAATGCAAGATGCTATTGATGCTATCAACAACAATATGAATGATCTTCAAACTTTGCTTCAAGCTCGGTTGCCACCTATTGATGATGACAATGCTAGTATCCATAGTGATGCCAATAATGGAGAAGAGCTAAATTTTGGCCGTGGAGCTAGAGGAGAAAGAGGAAGAGGAGGTTTTCAAGGCCGTGCTAGGCGTGTTCCTTTGCCCAATGCTAATGACAATAGAGAAGATATCTTGGGTAAACCAAAATTTTCTATTCCATCTTTCAGCTTTGATACTATGGATGTGGAAGAATTTTTGCTATGGGAGTTAAAAATTGAGAAGCTATGGAGATTGCATGATTATAATGAGGATAGAAAGATCAAGTTGGCATCTTCTGAGTTTGATGGATATGCTCTTAGATGGTGGGACAATTTAGTGAGAAAGAGGCATAATGATGGTGAGTTACCCATTGCTACTTGGAACACCATGAAGAGGCTCATGAGGGAAAGATTTGTACCTCCCAATTACATAAGGCAACAATTTGACAAATTACAACAATTGAAGCAAGGTACCAAGACAGTTGATGCTTATTATCAAGAGATGGAGATGATCATGCAAAGAGGCCGTGTGGAAGAACAAGAGGAGCAAACAATGCAAAGATTTCTTTCAGGATTACATTATAGAATAAAGGGCATTGTGAGGCATTATCAATACACTAATATGCATGATCTCTTACATCATGCTAGAGAGGCCGAATCACATCTATTGGAGGAAGCACAAAATTTGGCTAGAACAAAGAGTAGATTTCCTGTGAGATCATCTATTACTCCTAGTACTTCAACACCACCACCTCCATCATCAAATTTTCGAGGTACTACATCAAATCTTCGAGGTGTTACATCATCCAAATCCGAGCCTAGTGTGGCTAATACAAGGAAAACACCACAACCAACAGCAAGTGCTTCGGGTTCTAGTGCTCCTACTACAAGGAATAGAGATATTACATGCCACACATGTGGAGGAAAAGGGCACTTCAAGAGGGATTGTCCAAATTCAAAAGTGATGATTATCAATGAGAACAATGAGTATGAGACAGGTGATGATGTTGATCCCAATGATCTTGATGATGATGATGGATATTTGAGTGATTCTCCTTTGGATGCTTATGCTACTACTATGCCTTCTATTATTTGCACCCAAAATTCATTGAGTGTGGTGCCTAGTCCTGAAAATCAAAGGTGCAATCTATTCCAAACAAAGGCTGTTATTGGTCCCAACATGGCTTGCAAAGTCATTATTGATGGAGGGAGTTGCAGAAATTTGGCTAGCAAAGATCTATGTGCAAAACTCAACTTGAAATATATGCCACATCCTTCTCCTTATCACATCCAATGGTTAAGTAGCACGGGACAAATGAAAGTTTCTCATATGGTGAGAGTGGAGTTTCAAATTGGACCTTATAAGGATATCATTGAGTTTGATGTGGTGCCCATGACAGTTTGCCACTTATTATTGGGAAGACCTTGGCAATTTGATAGAAGTGTGAAGCATGAAGGGAGAGCCAATACTTATGAGCTATATCATCATGGGAAGACCATTATTTTGAGGCCTATGACTCCACAACAAATAGTACAAGAGTCCCAATCAAAAGTTGCTATGAGAGTGGAAAAAGAGAGAGAGAGGGATGAGGGAACACCACAAATACAAGCCATGGGGAGTGATAGCAAAACCAATTCGAGTGGTAAAAAGAGAGAGAACCTATTATGCATGTTAGCCACCAAAGAGGATTTGAGGGAATTTAAGGATGATCCTTCACTAGTCCCTATTGTGCTTATTCACAAGGGAGAGATTTTGGTTTCTAATGACATGACCCCTATTCCTCTTGGTGTTTCTAATGTTTTGCAGGACTTTGAGGATGTTTTTCCACAAGATGTGCCCTCGGGATTGCCACCATTGAGAGGAATTGAACATCAAATTGATTTGATCCCGGGAGCATCTCTCCCAAACCGAGCCCCTTATAGAACCAATCCACAAGAAACAAAGGAGATCCAAAAGCAAGTACAAGAACTATTGGACAAAGGTTATATTCGGGTTAGTCTATCTCCTTGTGCCGTTCCCGTTATTTTGGTTCCTAAGAAAGATGGTACTTGGCGCATGTGTGTAGATTGTAGAGCAATTAATAACATCACTATTCGTTATCGTCATCCTATACCACGTTTAGATGACATGTTAGATGAATTAAGTGGTGCTACTCTTTTCTCTAAAATTGATTTGCGTAGTGGATACCATCAAATAAGAATGAAAGAGGGAGATGAATGGAAAACTGCTTTTAAGACAAAATTTGGTTTATATGAGTGGTTAGTAATGCCCTTTGGTCTAACTAATGCACCTAGTACTTTTATGAGATTAATGAACCATATTTTGAGAGACTTTATTGGTAGATTTGTGGTAGTTTATTTTGATGATATTCTCATATATAGCCACAATGAACATGACCATATGGATCATATTAGACAAGTTTTGCAAGTGCTAAGAACTAATAAATTGTATGGTAATCTTGAGAAGTGCACTTTTTGCAAAGATAAAGTTATATTTCTTGGTTATGTTGTTTCTAAGCATGGAATTGAAGTTGATCAATCTAAAATTGAAGCTATTCGAAATTGGCCAATTCCAACTAATGTGAGTCAAGTTAGAAGTTTTAATGGGCTTGCTAGTTTCTATAGAAGATTTGTGCCTAATTTTAGTACAATTGCTGCCCTTTGAATGATCTAACTAAGAAAGGTGTCAATTTCGAGTGGGGTGTTTCACAAGACATTGCTTTTGATACTTTGAAAGAAAAGTTGATTTCGGCCCCATTGCTTATGCTTCCAAATTTTGATAAACAATTTGAGATTGAATGTGATGCTAGTGGCATAGGTATTGGAGGTGTGCTCATGCAAGAAAAGAAACCTATTGCCTATTTTTCTGAAAAATTGAATGGTGCACAATTGAATTATTCTGTTTATGATAAGGAATTATATGCACTTGTGAGAGTTTTAGAAGTATGGAAACATTATTTGTGGCCTAAAGAATTTATTATACATAGTGATCATGAAGCATTGAAATTTTTAAAGTGCCAAAATAATTTGAATAAGAGACATGCTAAGTGGGTTGAGTTCATTGAATCTTTTCCATACATCATAAAACATAAAAAGGGATTGGATAATGTAGTTGCTGATGCTTTGTCAAGGAAAAATATGTTACTCTCAAATTTAGAAATCAAGGTTTCGGGTTTGGAGGGTATTAGAGATTTATATGATGAAGATAATGAATTTTCCATGCCATTTAATAAATGTGTTAACACTAAAGCATGGGAAAAATTTCACATACATGATGGGTACTTGTTTAGAGCTAACAAATTGTGTATTCCCGAGTGTTCTTTGCGTTTATTTTTGATCCAGGAATCTCATAGTGGAGGATTGATGGGACACTTTGGAAGAGAGAAAACATTGTTGATGTTGGCAGAAAATTTCTATTGGGCACATATGAGAAGAGATGTGTATAGATTGGTGCAAAGATGCATTACTTGCAACAAATCCAAATCAAAATTGAAGCCCCATGGATTATATACACCATTACCATCACCAAGTACACCATGGGAAGATATTAGCATGGATTTCGTGTTGGGATTGCCAAGAACAAAAAGAGGACATGATTCTATCTTTGTGGTTGTGGATAGATTTTCAAAGATGGCTCATTTTATTCCATGCCACAAGAGTGATGATGCTTCCCACATTGCCAATTTGTTCTTTAGAGAGATTGTGAGATTGCATGGAGTTCCAAGGACTATAGTTTCAGATAGAGATGTCAAGTTCATGAGTTACTTTTGGAAGACACTTTGGGGTAAGCTTGGCACTAAGCTATTATTTTCCACTACTTGCCACCCCCCAAACTGATGGACAAACCGAGGTGGTTAATAGAACATTGTCCACATTGCTAAGAGGTATGATCAAGAAGAATTTGAAGGAGTGGGAGGAGTGTTTGCCCCATGTGGAATTTGCATACAATAGAGCTGTGCATTCAACTACTCAATTATGTCCTTTTGAGGTGGTGTATGGTTTCAAGCCAATTACTCCTCTTGATTTATTACCACTTCCTTTACATGAGAGAGTTAATATGGAGGCATCAAAGAGGGCTGATTTTGTGAAGAAGATTCATGAGAAAACAAAAGAAGCAATTGAGAAGAAAGGAAACATGTGGCTGAAAGAGTAAACAAGAAGAGGAAGGAACTTATATTTCGGCCAGGAGATATGGTTTGGGTACACTTCAGAAAAGATAGATTTCCAACATTGAGAAAGTCCAAGTTGATGCCTAGAGGAGCTGGTCCTTACAAAGTTATATCAAGGATCAATGATAATGCATACAAGATTGACCTCCCAATTGATGAGTTTGGTGTTAGTAATTCTTTTAATGTGGCTGATTTGACACCTTACCATGGAGATGATTTAGCATCGAGGTCGATGCCTTTTCAAGAGGGGGAGGATGATGAGGACATCCCTAGCTCTTCACCTATTGTTGAACATGAAGATCCACCAATTAAAGCTAATGAAGTAAGGATTGGTCCAATGACAAGATCAAGGACCAAGCTATTACAACAACAGGTGAATTCACTCCTACTTGAGTTTAATGTTTCTAATAATGAGAACTTTATACTACCTAAGTCATTGCATCTATGTGTTCTTAGGTTTATTGATAACACAAACATTGATGGAGATCATGGAGAGAAGATTCACATGGATGAAGATGAGCTAGAAGAGGAGAGGATGATCAAGTGCTAAGGATGGTGAAAACAAGCATTACAATTATTATTTCATAAGGGGATGAGTGCCTCCACAAGATGAAATGCACTCATACATGAAACAAGCAAGAGGAGGGCGCCCACATAGAAGATCAATGCGCCATAATAGTTAGTTTTGGTTTCCATAACCAATTTGGCCGAATTCCTTGTGTATGGAATCGGTTTGTATCCATATATGTGAGTCCTAGTCCTAGTAGGGGAGGGATTGCTTGCGCAAGAGAGCCTTGTGGCCGCACCCCTCCACCTATATATGTGTCCCACCTGCGTGTGGTTGAGGTAGACTACGATTGAATCAAACAAACCCCATAACCTCTAGTTGAAACTGCTTGTTAGCCTTTCATACTGGAAGTTCATCTGCAAACCTTACGTGATACCTGCTGTTCCACTGGGAATAAGACGGTACAGTACCACTTGTAGTCGGTGGATTACTTGTGCAAGAGTGTGGAGTTAAGAATATCCATTGGGTTGCTATCTTTTGCATTGGCATCAGGGATCAGCCGGAGAGTTCTTAGTGGCGCACTAGTTATCAATTCAGAAGTTATCTGTGAGTTCACTGAGAAGATTGGGCCACCCCTTATCAAGAAGTCTGAGAAGAAGACGTCGAGGAAGAAGAAGAAGAGAAGAATGAGGAAGGGGGAGTGCAGGAATCCCGGCCTGCACCCCCGGCCAGGCCGGCCTCCAGGCCGGACCCCCAACAGAGGAAGCCGGACTCCACCCCGGCCTCGAGCCGGCTCCCCTGCGCCTTAGGCCGGGTGGCCACCCGAAGCGGCCAGCCTCCACCCTGGCCTCAGGCCGGCTACCCTACGCGCCAGGCCGGCCACCCACCCGACCACACCGGCCTCCCAGCCCGGCTTTCCTGGCAGTTCGCAAAAGTGGGGTTTCCACCCCCTTTTCCACCCCACCTAGCCCCTTGGCTTTAAAAGGGCACCCCTTGGACCAGATCTAGGTTAGAGATGAATTGAGCTATGATCTTGTACCCCTCTTGTGAGGCTACTCCTTAGATGTGTATCTAGGAACGAATCAAGGCTACTCCATCTACGTGTGTATTTGGATCGAATCAAGGTTAATCTGGAATAGCCATCCTTGCCCCTTGGGCATCAGTTGGTGTTCACCCAATCTTCCTAGATTGGCCCTCGAGGATCTATTGGTGCGGTGGACCAACCGCATGGTTGAATTGGTTCCAATCAAGGCGAGTTTGAGTGGATTGTTTGTTGGAGGCGGCCTCGGGTTTACTTGCCGGTATCTTGAATCCTCTAGTTCCCGCTAGTTATCCGGTTACCCCTTTGAGCATGTTATTGACTTGGGTTTACTATCCCTCGTAGGCTTCATGAGTTATCTCCCCTTTGTTTTTCACACGATTTCCCCTCGTGTTCTTCGTTTTCCCCTTTGTGTTCTTCGTGTTCTTTGTCAATTTGTGGGATCGGGACACCCAAGAGGTTTAACACCCACGCCATCTGGTATCATCAGCCTCGTTGACACGAATTTGACCCCCCCCCCCACACACACACAACCCCTCTTTTCTACCAAATTTTTTCTTCCACATACCTAATGATGAGGACATCCCTAGCTCTTCACCTATTGTTACACATGAGGATGTTCCTATCAAAGCTAATGAAGTGAGGATTGGTCCAATGACAAGATCAAGAACCAAGCTATTACAACAACAGGTGAATTCACTCCTACTTGAATATAATGTTTATAATTGTGAGAGCTTTATACTACCTAAATCTTTGCATGTGTGTATTCTTAGGTTTGTTGATAACACAAACATGAATGGAGATCATGGAGATGAGCTACACAAGGATGAGCATGGACTTCAAGAGGAGATGGAAAACAAGTGCTAGCATGGTGAAAACAACAAATAACAAATGTTATCATGACAAGGGGATGGTGCCTCCACAAGGTCAAATGCACTAAGTGTGGAAAACAATGCCATATTGTTATTCCACACTCATGGATGGACAAGGCAAGAGGAGGGCGCCCACAAGGAAGCATCAATGCGCCATATGAGTCCTAGTAGTGTTAGGATTGGTTTGTATACCAATGTGGCCGCCCTTTGTGTGGGGGTCGGTTTGTATCCAATTGTAATAGGTATAGGAGTCCTAGTCCAATTAGAAGTGGTGCTTGCGCAAGGGGACTCCTTGTGGCCGCACCCCCTCTCTTATATACCCCCTTGGGCGCATAGGAGAGGTCAGACTACGTTAAAACATAAACCCTAGACCTCTAGATTGAAACTGCTTGAAGCCTTTCATCTGGAAGTTCATCTGCAAACTTTACGTGTTACCTGCTGTTCCACTGGGAAGACGGTACAGGACCACTTGTAGTCGGTGGATTACTTGTGCAAGAGTGTGGAGTTGAGAATATCCTTGGGGTTGCTATCTTTTGCATTGGCATCAGGGATCAGCCGGGAGAGTTCTTAGTGGCGCACTAGTTATCATACTGGAGTTGTCTGTGAGTTCACTGAGAAGATTGGGCCACCTCTTATCATATTGGTATCAGATTTACAGGTTGCCTCGGTGATCTATCAATTTCCCTTTAGTTTGAGTGTTTTTGTTACCTATTCAGAAAATTGCCCCACAAAAAATAGTTTTAGTTCTTGCCATAGCCTAGATATCATCTTAGTTTTCAATTACTAGTGTTGTCTTTGTGTTAGATTTTGTGTTGCTTTTTATCTTTTTAGATTACTTTCTTTCGGCTAGGTTTAGGTTTGTTTGTTCATCTAGCCGAAAACATATCAAAAACACCAAAAAAAATCCGCTCCATATCACCTTCACCACCCCCAATCCGAGTCCATCTAGTAAACCCACCCCCACGGCACAATACTTACCATAATTCCACCCCTAGCTACACTCGGATTCCCCTCCATATACGGTTGACAAACCCCCCCCCACATACCCGCAGCACACTTGCCATATCCATCCATCACCGCGACCCACCGCAAACCCCCACCGCTGCCGCGCTCGAGTTGCACTCGGATTTCCCCGACTCACGCTTACCAAACCACCCGCGCGCACCGTATCACCCCTTACCAATCCACCCCCCGCGTGCTGCCGCGACACAAAAAACGGGCCGTTTCGCTGCCGCCGACTGCTTCCCGCGCGCGCTGAGTTTTTCACCGTAACGCGCTTACGAATCGTTGTAACGCGACCGAGCGCGCTGCCGCGGTACAGAAACGAGCAGTTTTTCTACCGTACGCTCTGTCGTGGATCAAAAACGCTCGGTTTTGCTGCCGTGAGTGCTGTTTGCTGCCGTGAGTTCTGCCGTGGATCAAAAACCACCTGTTTTGCTGCCGTGGACTGCTGTTTTCTGCCGTGAGCTAGTAACATCATTTTCCCTTAGTTTTTCTTTGTTTTTCCTGTTTTTATCACTAGGACTAATATCTCCATACCTTGTGAACCATAGCCACAGCCTTTCTACAGCATTTTAATAGGAACTTGCCCACAAGTATAGCTATTTTGTGCTCTGACAGGCTGCTCATTTTCATCACCACCATTGTGTTCACTTGTGTTTGGTTAATTGTTGCTCCTAGCTTAGTGTAAGGCCATTAAAAAAAGAGAAAATAGAAAAGAGAAAAAGAGCAAAGTGCAAAAGGCCATATCATTACTATTGTTTACTAGTTGAGCTTGCCATTGTGACACTTGGTTTTTCATTGAGCAATCTTGTGCCTGTCAATTAAGAGCCTAGCTAGTGACTTTCTAGAGCATTGCAAAAATTCATCCATATATTTGCTTTGCCACATTTGTCTCCATTATTGTGTGAGTTTCCTTGGGTATTTTTATATCTTCACTAAGACAGCAAATAGGATTGTTACTTTGGTGATTGTTAGGTATCCATACCAAGCTCCACTAAATAACCTTGTTTGCTTTTGTGAGAGTTAAAAACCTGGGTATTCTCTTCTTCACACCAAAGTACTTTAATTGCCTCTACTTGTGGTAAGTATCTCTATTCACTTTGGAGTGGTAAGATATCCTATTGTCTTGCTAGATTTTTGAGTGAGTTGTGAGAGGCACCACAACCTATACTTGTTTTATCTTCACTAACCTTCTAATGGATCCTTCTAGTAGTGATCTTGTGCATCAAAAGAAGGACTAATCCGAGGGAGTCAATTGGAGGGAGTATGAGGCATTAAGGGATGTGTTGACAAATAAATTGGATGACAATGAGACGCACTTCAAGAAATATGTTGATGGTGCTTGTGATCCTCTCTATGAGATGGTTAACAACATGGACAAGAAGGTGGAGGAAACCAATAAAGTGGCCGAGACCAATAGTGCTCAATTGAAAACAATGCAAGATTCTATTGATGCCATCAACAATACCATGACTGATCTTCAAAGATTAATTCAAGCTCGGTTGCCACCTATTGATGATGACAATGCTAGTGTCCATAGTGATGCAAATAATGAGGAGGAGCCTAATCTTGGCCGTGGAGCTAGAGGAGAAAGAGGCCGAGGAGGTTTTCTAGGCCGAGCTAGGCGTGTGCCTTTACCTAATGCTAATAAAATAGAGAAGATATATTGGGTAAGCCCAAATTTTCTATTCCAACTTTCAGCTTTGATACTATGGATGTGGAAGAATTCTTGCTATGGGAGTTGAAAATAGAGAAGCTATGGAGATTGCATGATTACAATGAGGATAGAAAGATCAAGTTGGCATCTTCTGAGTTTGATGGATATGCTCTTAGATGGTGGGATAATCTAGTGAGAAAGAGACATAATGATGGTGAGTTACCCATTGCTACTTGGAACACCATGAAGAGGATCATGAGGGAAAGATTTGTACCACCCAATTACATAAGGCAATAGTTTGACAAATTACAACAATTGAGGCAAGGTACCAATACAGTTGATTCTTATTATCAAGAGATGGAGTTAATTATGCAAAGAGCTCGTGTGGTAGAGCAAGGAGAGCAAACAATGCAAAGATTCCTTTCAGGTTTATTATAAAATCAAGGGCATTGTGAGGCATTATCAATATGCTAATGCATGATTTACTCCATCATGCTAGGGAGGCCGAATCACATCTACTTGAGGAAGCACAAAATTTAGCTAGAACAAGGAGTAGATTCCCATTGAGATCATCTACTACTCCTAGTATGCCACCACCACCACCTCCATCATCAAGTTTTCGAGGTGCTCCATCATCCAAAACCGAGCCTAGTGTGTCTAATACAAGGAAAACATCACAACCAGCAGCAAGTGCCTCGGGTTCTAGTGCTTCTACTACAAGAAATAGAGATATTACATGTCACACATGTGGAGGCAAGGGCCACTTCAAGAGGGATTGTCCAAATACAAAAGTGATGGTGATCAATGAGAACAATGAATATGAGACAGGAGATGATGTTGATCCCAATGATCTTGATGATGATGATGGCTATTTGAGTGATTTTCCTTTGGATGCTTATGCTACTACTATGCCATCAATTATTTGCACACAAAATTCATTGAGTGTTGTGCCTAGTCCTGGAAATCAAAGGTGCAATCTATTCCAAACAAAGGCTGTTATTGGTCCCAACATGGCTTGCAAAGTCATTATTGATGGAGGGAGTTGTAGAAACTTGGCAAGCAAGGATTTATGTGCCAATTTGAACCTAAAATACTTACCACATCCGAGCCTTATCATATACAATGGTGGTTGAGTAGCACGGGACAAATGAAGGTATCTCATATGGTGAGAGTGGAGTTTCAAATTGGACCTTACAAGGATACTATTGAGTTTGATGTGGTTCCTATGACAGTATGTCACCTATTATTGGGAAGACCTTGGCAATTTGATAGAAGTGTGAAGCATGAAGGAAGAGCTAATACTTATGAGTTGCATCATCATGGGAGGACTATTATTTTGAGGCCTATGACTCCACAACAAATTGTAAATGAGTCCCAATCCAAAATTGCTATGAAAGTGGAAAAAGAGAGAGGGGGAGGGAAAAAAACAAAATACAAGCCATGGGGAGTGATAGTACAACCAATTCGAGTGGTAAAAAGAGCGAGAACCTGTTATGCATGTTAGCCACCAAAGAGGATTTGAGGGAATTTAGGGATGATCCTTCACTAGTCCCTATTGTGCTTATTCACAAGGGAGAGATTTTGGTCTCTAATGACATGACCCCTATTCCTCTTGGTGTTTCTAATGTTTTGCAGGATTTTGAGGATGTTTTTCCACAAGATGTACCCTCGGGATTGCCACCATTGTGAGGCATTGAACATCAAATTGATTTGATCCCCGGAGCATCTCTCCCAAACCGAGCTCCTTATAGAACCAATCCACAAGAAACAAAGGAGATACAAAGGCAAGTACAAGAACTATTGGACAAAGGTTATATTCGGGTTAGTCTTTCTCCTTGTGCCGTTCCCGTTATTTTGGTTCCTAAGAAAGATGGTACTTGGCGCATGTGTGTAGATTGTAGAGCAATTAATAACATCACTATTCGTTATCGTCATCCTATACCACGTTTAGATGACATGTTAGATGAATTAAGTGGTGCTACTCTTTTCTCTAAAATTGATTTGCGTAGTGGATACCATCAAATAAGAATGAAAGAGGGAGATGAATGGAAAACTGCTTTTAAGACAAAATTTGGTTTATATGAGTGGTTAGTAATGCCCTTTGGTTTAACTAATGCACCTAGTACTTTCATGAGATTAATGAACCATATTTTGAGAGACTTTATTGGTAGATTTGTGGTAGTTTATTTTGATGATATTCTCATATAGCCACAATGAACATGAACACATGGATCATATTAGACAAGTTTTGCAAGTACTAAGAATTAATAAATTGTATGGTAATCTTGAGAAGTGCACTTTTTGCAAAGATAAGGTTATATTTCTTGGTTATGTTGTTTCTAAGCATGGAATTGAGGTCGATCAATCTAAAATTGAAGCTATTCGAAATTGGCCAATTCCAACTAATGTGAGTCAAGTTAGAAGTTTTAATGGGCTTGCTAGTTTCTATAGAAGATTTGTGCCTAATTTTAGTACAATTGCTGCCCCTTTAAATGATCTAAGTAAAAAGGGTGTTAATTTTGAATGGGGTGTTTCTCAAGATATTGCTTTTTATACTTTGAAAGAGAAGTTGATTTCGGCCCCATTGCTTATGCTTCCAAATTTTGATAAACAATTTGAGATTGAATGTGATGCTAGTGGCATAGGTATTGGAGGTGTGCTCATGCAAGAAAAGAAACCTATTGCCTATTTTTCTGAAAAATTAAATGGTGCACAATTGAATTATTCTGTTTATGATAAGGAATTATATGCACTTGTGAGAGTTTTAGAGGTATGGAAACATTATTTGTGGCCTAAAGAATTTATTATACATAGTGATCATGAAGCATTGAAAATTTTAAAGTGCCAAAATAATTTGAATAAGAGACATGCTAAGTGGGTTGAGTTTATTGAATCTTTTCCATACATCATAAAACATAAAAAGAGATTGGATAATGTAGTTGCTGATGCTTTGTCAAGGAAAAATATGTTACTCTCAAATTTAGAAATTAAGGTTTCGGGTTTGGAGGGTATTAGAGATTTATATGATGAAGATAAAGAATTTTCTATGCCATTTAATAAATGTGTTAATACTAAAGCATGGGACAAATTTCATATACATGATGGGTACTTGTTTAGAGCTAAAAAATTGTGTATTCCTGAGTGTTCCTTGCGTTTATTTTTGATCCAGGAATCTCATAGTGGAGGATTGATGGGACACTTTGGAAGAGAGAAGACTTTGTTGATGTTGGCTGAAAATTTCTATTGGGCACATATGAGAAGAGATGTGTATAGATTGGTGCAAAGATGTATTACTTGCAACAAATCCAAATCAAAATTGAAGCCCCACGGATTGTACACACCATTGCCATCACCAAGTACACCATGGGAAGATATTAGTATGGATTTTGTGTTGGGATTGCCAAGGACAAAAAGAGGACATGACTCTATCTTTGTGGTTGTGGATAGATTTTCAAAGATGGCTCATTTTATTCCATGCCACAAGAGTGATGATGCTTCTCACATTGCCAATTTGTTCTTTAGAGAGATTGTGATATTGCATGGAGTTCCAAGGACTATAGTTTGAGATAGAGATGTCAAGTTCATGAGTTACTTTTGGAAGACACTTTGGGGTAAGCTTGGCACTAAGCTATTATTTTCTACTACTTGCCACCCCCAAACTGATGGACAAACCGAGGTGGTTAATAGAACATTGTCCACATTGCTAAGAGGTATGATTAAGAAGAATTTGAAGGAGTGGGAGGAGTGTTTGCCCCATGTGGAATTTGCATACAATAGAGCTGTGCATTCAACTACTCAATTATGTCCTTTTGAGGTGGTGTATGGTTTCAAGCCTATTACTCCTCTTGATTTATTACCACTTCCTATACAAGAGAGAATTAATATGGAGGCATCCAAGAGAGCTGATTTTGTTAGAAAGATTCATGAGAAGACAAAAGAAGCAATTGAGAGCAAAGGAAAATATGTGGCCGAGAGGATGAATAAGAAGAGGAAAGAAGTGATTTTTCGGCCAGGAGATATGGTGTGGGTGCACTTTAGAAAAGATAGATTTCCCACATTGAGAAAGTCCAAGTTGATGCCTAGAGGTGCTGGTCCTTATAAAGTTCTATCTCGGAGCAATAATAATGCCTACAAAATTGACCTCCCAATTGATGAGTTTGGTGTGAGCAATTCATTTAATGTGGCTGATTTGACACCTTACCATGGGGATGATTTAGCATCGAGGTCGATGCCTTTTCAAGAGGGGGAGGATGATGAGGACATCCCTAGCTCTTCACCTATTGTTACACATGAGGATGTTCCTATCAAAGCTAATGAAGTGAGGATTGTTCCAATGACAAGATCAAGAACCAAGCTATTACAACAACAGGTGAATTCACTCCTACTTGAATATAATGTTTATAATTGTGAGAGCTTTATACTACCTAAATCTTTGCATTTGTGTATTCTTAGGTTTGTTGATAACACAAACATGAATGGAGATCATGGAGGGGAGCTACACAAGGATGAGCATGGACTTCAAGAGGAGATGGAAAACAAGTGCTAGCATGGTGAAAACAACAAATAACAAATGTTATCATGACAAGGGGATGGTGCCTCCACAAGGTCAAATGCACTAAGTGTGGAAAACAATGCCATATTGTTATTCCACACTCATGGATGGACAAGGCAAGAGGAGGGCGCCCACAAGGAAGCATCAATGCGCCATATGAGTCCTAGTAGTGTTAGGATTGGTTTGTATACCAATGTGGCCGCACCCCTTTGTGTGTGGGGTCGGTTTGTATCCAATTGTAATAGGTATAGGAGTCCTAGTCCAATTAGAAGTGGTGCTTGCGCAAGGGGACTCCTTGTGGCCGCACCCCCTCTCTTATATACCCCCTTGGGCGCATAGGAGAGGCCAGACTACGTTAAAACATAAACCCTAGACCTCTAGATTGAAACTGCTTGAAGCCTTTCATCTGGAAGTTCATCTGCAAACTTTACGTGTTACCTGCTGTTCCACTGGGAATAAGACGGTACAGGACCACTTGTAGTCGGTGGATTACTTGTGCAAGAGTGTGGAGTTGAGAATATCCTTGGGGTTGCTATCTTTTGCATTGGCATCAGGGATCAGCCGGGAGAGTTCTTAGTGGCGCACTAGTTATCATACTGGAGTTGTCTGTGAGTTCACTGAGGAGATTGGGCCACCTCTTATCACCTAATTTCGAAAAATTCCACCAAAAATAGCCTCAAAAGGGATTTCACCGATCTATCCATTTGTTGATTTTTTTTCATAGTTTTGATCCATGGATTTGTTGCTTAAGACCATTTTCCACCCTTCTATTCAGACACTTTTCCCCAATTTGTCCACGAATTTGCAAGATCTGAGCAAGAAATTTTGCCGTTCTTGACGCCAAGGAAAAAATTCTAATTTCGATTCTGGACAGATTTTGAAAGTTGTTTTTGTTTGTCGTTGTTGGTACGGTTTGAGTGATTCAAAGTGCTCCGCGAAGCCCACAACAACATCTACAACACCACATAAACGGATCAACACGACATCGACACCCACCGGCCGCAATCCCATAGGTATAACTTGCTTCCGCTTGAACTAACCCCTCTTTTTGCGTACCTTGCCCATTCGGACTAGCTCTTTTACATCGCTTGGCATTGCACTAGTGGCATCGAGAGTGCGTGTTTAGCACTTGTGAGAGCGTAATTTTGAGTAGGCATTGTCATTTTGGAATCATCAAAAATCGAAGAAAAAAGAGAAAAGGAAGAAAAAGATCGATGACAATTGCTATCACTTGTAGGAACGTGTAGCTTCACGTCGCAAAAGAGAAAAGAGTGGCCAGTTGCCATGGTGTGAATCTTGTTTTCTTTTAAAGTTTGCGGTTTGAGCTACCGTCCTCCTTGTGTTAGTGTGGCATTGAGCTTAGTCTTCGTTAGGAACATTTCGTCTTTGCTCGTCCATTGGCCGCACTAACCTCATTAATCATTTGTGTGTGTGTGTTCCATTTGTTTCCTCCACTTGGAATTTGGTTCTTTTGCTAACATTTCATTGTGGTTCTTGCCTATGTTTAAAAACAAACTTTTCATTTGATTTGGTTGATTTTCTCGCCACTTTCCTAACCCATTTGAGCTCTTCATATAGTGTGTGTGTTGTCGCCTCTTGGTTTCTTATCTACTCGAATTTGCCTTGTGATGAACCATTCCAACCTTTGGCAATCCACTTGCTCCAATACAACCTTCAAGGTAAAGTTGGGTAAGTGACACACATATGATATTTCATAAACGTATCCTTAATTTCTTATGTTCCATGTTGTTTTCATGTTGTTTCCCACATGCTTGCTATACACTTTATGTCATTTTTATCGATTTTCCTGACTAACCTATTGACAAGATGCCACAGAGCCAGTTTCTTGTTTTCTGTTGTTTTTAGTTTCAGAGAAGTTGTTCTGGAAATATTCTCGGAATTGGAAAATTCGAAGTCCGGAAGTCTTAAAATTCTTGAAGGTTCCACGGAGTCTCGAAGAGGCCCGGAGGGGGGCCACACCATATGGTGGCGCCCCCTGGCCGCGCCATGGGGTGGTGTGGGCCCCCAAGCCTCCACCGCCTTTGCCCTTTCGCCTATTTATACCCCCCGATACGTCAACCCTAAAAAGATACCACTTCGTCCCGAGAAACACCCAAGGCCGCCGTCATCGTCCTCCCGAGATCGGGAGGGTTCTGGAGATCTCCCCGGCAGAATTCATCACCGAGGGGTCTACACCACCATGCCCTCCTCCGAAGTGATGCGTGAGTAGTTCATCCCTGGACTACGGGTCCATAGCAGTAGCTAGATGGTTGTCTTCTCCACTTTGTACCTCATGTTTAGATCTCGTGAGCTGCCCTACACGATTGATATCATATTTATGTAATGCTACATGTTGTGTTTGCTGGGATCCGATGAATGTTGAATGATATGTCTTCTGATTATCAATTTGTCATGTTATCTTCATGCGTATGTTATTTATGATCTTGCATGCTCTCCGTTATTAGTAGATGCTTTGGCCAAGTAGATGCTAGTAACTCCAAGAGGGAGTATTTATGCTCAATAGTGGGTTCATGCCTCCTTTGCATCCGTGCTCGAGTGACAGAAATGTGACGGATGGAGGATGTCTTGTTGCCATTAGGGAGAAAACAATGGTGTTTACTTAGTTTACATTGTTACATTACACACTTTTCTTACTGCGATAATCTGTTGCTTGCAACTTAATACCCAATGTTTGTTCGGATGATATTCGTAGGGTGGATTATTAGTCATAGATGCAGTTGGATGACGGTCTATGTATTTTGTTGTAATGCTCGCATGAATCACATAGTAATCTTTATGTCTTGCATATGCACTACGGTACAACCTTCATTTCTGTCAATTGCCTAGCTGTAATTTGTTCACCACACATGTTATTTATCTTCCACGGAGAGACACCACTAGTGAACTGTGGACCCCGGTCCATTTTCTCATTCTGATAATACACACACTGCTTTCGTACGGTTACTACTGTTTTCATATTGTTCTCCTACTGTTTTCCACACCATACGTATAACCTCTTTGTGTTCAGCAAAACCAGTGAGATTGACAACCTCACTGCTTCGTTGGGGGCAAATTGATTTGATTGTGTTGTGTAGGTTCCACGTTGCAGCTGAACCGGTAGTGCGCCCTGCCATCTCAGCTGCATCAACCTTCTGAAGTTACTCCTTCCTCCTACTGGTTGATTCAACCTTGGTTTCTTTCTGAGAGAAACTTGTTGTTGCACTCTTCATACCTTCCTCTTGGGGTCTCCCAACGAACGTGTGTTCACACGCATCAAGCACTTTTCTGACGCCGTTGCCGGTGAGGAAGAGAATTTCTCCAAGGGGAGTCTCTCACTTCTAGTGTCTTTACTTTGTTTTTTTTATTAGTTTATTTTATTTTATCTTGTTTGCTTCTCTTTATAAAAAAACAAGAAAAACTAGTTCTTATTCTAGCTGTAGTTTATTCCTGTTTTTGTCTTGTTAAAATGACTACTTGATATGGGGTGGCCCGATCTTCTCAATAAGCTCTCTATATTTTTGTGGGTATTTTGTGGATTTTCTTGATAAATAGTGCTACACTGAGACCTCTCACTTGGATAACCCTTGTTGCCAATGCAACAACAATCAATCCCTTTGGATATTCTCAACTACACACTCTTGCACACGTAATCAAAGATCACGAGTGGTCCAGTATCCCCCTATTCCCAATGGAATAACAAGATATCACACAACTTTCCAGATATACTTCAAGATGAATGCTTAGCAGCAATACAATCTAGAGGCTAGGGTTTTCTTTGGTTTAAACTTGTTCTCCTCTTTCCACATGCAGGTGGGGAGTATATATAGGTGGAGGGCTCCTTGCGCAAGCACCTCTCCTACTAGGACTATGACTCAACTAGGACTCCTACTTGGACTCTACTAGGACTCCTACTTGGACTAGGAAGGGATACAAACCGACCCAACTTTAGGGGGTTCGGCCATCATGGCATACATGCCATGCCTAATTGAATTAGGACTTCTATATGGCGCATTAATCTTCAATGGGGCTCCCTCCTCTTGTTTTCACCATTCCTTAGTGTGGAAGAACATTCCTGGAGTTGTTTTCCACACTTGCACATTTGTTTTCATCACTTGAATAATTGTTTTCACCATTTGTACTCTTGTTTTCCAGCATCTCCATCTTGTTTTCCAGAATGCCTTGAGGTCTTTCTCCATTCATGTTTGTGTTATCACTACAAGAAAACCGGTCTCTTGCAACGAAATATATTGCTACGGGTTTTTTCGTTGCGATATAATCACAAATTACGACGAACTCTCCGGTTGTGGTGATAGGGCACTCATATTTCCACGACTATTTTTGGTAGCGATAAATTATCGTTTTGTTGCGTTAGAGGCCTCCTATTGCCACGAACTATATTGTGGTTGGAATACAATCGCATTTTTGCAACAGAGTATTTTTGTTGCGCGAGGCAGTCATTTTGTTGCCTTAGAGACAAGGTCTTACAACGAAATAAGTATTCATGGTGATATTCAGTCATATATTGCAACATATGTATTGTGTTGCGGTAGTTACAAATATTGTTGCAAAAAAATGGCTAACTATTGCAACCAAATTTGTTCGTGTGACAATATCATATGTTTTTCGCCTCAATTTCATCCTGCGGCAATAACTATTGTTTACTGCGACAATTTGGGTCGTATGGTAATAGGTTAAACATAGTGCAACAATCACCCTGCTGTTGCAGAAATGAACAAGTTTTTTGCAACGAGTAATTCATAGCCTAGCTTAACGGGCCTCATGGGACGTGGCCCTTGATCAATATTGCAATTTTCTTCGGACTACAATTCATTTTTAATCCAGTATCTCAGTTTGGTGAGCACATTATTTTTTAAAATATTTTTTGCAACAGACCTCCTGGGCCTTGGCACCCGAGTATAGCTGAAATTGTTTTCGGAGATATGTTCATATATGGTCCAGTATCTTCACTTCTGTCACCGGAATTTTTCTTTTGGACAAATTATGCTGGTCCCACCATTCAGCTGGAGAAACAAATAAATATGATGATAATTTTTTTGGTTCGAAGGTGATCGAACAAATGATATCACAGTTTTAGGCAAGGCAACATAGCCAGTAGAGCACAAACATATTCATGCAATATTGTTAGAGTTATTTAGTAAGTATATCAACAAGCGGAACCTCTGTAGGTCCAAAACAACTGAATTTCTGCAGCACTTAGCATTTTACTTATGTTGCAGAGACAGGCTACACAAAGAATCCATGGTCATCATCCAATTCATCTTGTACCAAAGGAGAAACATGACCATCATTTATGTAAGCCTCGTCATCATTTGTATCAGCATCATATTCGACTTGATCTTCGTCAAACTCAGCAGGTCTTAAATTATTTATGACTAAAACATCAACGATGGTTCCTTCATCATCATTTCTGCACCAACTAGTCATCTCGTCAGGTACAGTAAATTCTGTAACTGTAATTCCTGCATCGACGACATCATGTATATCTGCATCACCACGTTCATCTCCTTCTGCAGGATCATCAAGGTCTGCACCATTTAAAACCGAAGGAGCAAACAAATTGCGTGGATTCATTTTTATAGCACTTGCCCAATTAGGGCTCTTCACATCTCTCACTAGAAAACCTGTGCAACTTGGATGCCTAGAATGTAAGGGTCTTCCGTGAATCGGTGTACACTAGTGTCAAGGTCAATAATTCCATATTTGTCCTTCTTATACCCTTACTCTGATTTCTATTGGCAGGAGGCACGTCGAACCAGTCGCACTGCAGTAGAACAACCTCCTTATCAGGAGGAAAAGTCAAGAAATATGATTTTCTTTATCATCCCATAATAATCAGTACTGCTGGTGCTTTCTTGCGCATTGACTACGACGCCACTATTTTGGGTACTCAAGTCATGCTCTATATAGGCATTACTTAAGTAATATCCATTCAGTACTGTACGGTTGAACACACGAGCAATTTGATCAGGCCCTTTAGCTAGTGTATACAATAGACTATTGACCTTCCCATTACTTATGGAGTTGTGTGATCTGTTTCATGGAATAAAATATGTGTGAGTGTATTGTACACCATTGGTTTTTTATTACGAGAAACATTTCTGAAAATGCTAAAGTAACTTACCCGTCTTTCGAACCAGCCAACAAAATGTTCCTTGTGTTTCTTTTTAGGATTAGGACAATTGTTCTTTTTGAGCTCGTCAGTATGTTTCCTTCAAAAAGAAATGATGTATGGTTACTTCATCACCAAAGTATTAATGCATATCATGGTATGAAACAAATACATAAGTATCCTTACTGAATCCATGGCTCGGTTTCCTCGCAGTTTGTTATCATGTAGTGCCTCATTTGATTAAGAGCTTCCAAAGACAGTGATTCACGGGAAAAACCTTTCTTGGAGTAATCAACTGTACTCATTATGCTAATCCCTGTTGATGCTTCATCTGTAGCTCCATCTGCATGGCGTTCGGACTGACTTATTTTTGTAGGCATGCCTTGAACGAACCGACTGCAGAACGTCATGCACTCTTCAAGTATGTACCACTCTGCAATTGAACCTTCTGGATGAGCCTTGTTACATACATATCCCTTCAACATACACATGTATCTCTCAACCGGATGCATCCATCTGTACTGTATAGGCCCTGCGAACCATGCTTCTTAAGCTAGATGAATTGGGGGATGCATCATAATATCAAAGAAAGCTGGTGGATAGATCATCTCTAGTTGACATAGAATTTCTGGAATTTGGTTGGCCAAAGTCTACAGATCGTCATCCCTTAACTCCTTAGAGCATAAATCAGAAAAGAATTTACTCAGCTGAAGCAATGGCGTAAGAACATTCTCTGGCAGAAGCTTGCACAACGCAATAGGAAGAAGTTTTTGTAATATAACATGGCAGTCATGAATTTTGAGTCCACTAAACTTGCACTACTCGAGGACCACACATCGCTTAATGTGTGAAGCATAGCCACCAGGCATCCGTATGCTCTGCAGAAACCTGAGGAGCATTATCTTCTCTTCCTTTTTTTAAATCATACACGCCTTTCTTCATTGTGTACTTATCCTTACCGGCGGGCTTTGCATGTTGATCCTCCCTAATTTTCAAGAACTCCAAATCAAGGCGAGCCTTCGTACCATCCTTTGTTTTCCCATCCATCTCAAGCAAAGTACACAGAATGATGTCACAAATGTTCTTCTCGATGTGCATAACGTCCAAATTGTGCCCCACGACCAATACGGGAGCTGGAAGAACACACTTTTCTTCCGCCAATTGTGCCAGGGATTAGTTTCCGGTCGCTTTCTCTTATTTGACCGCCCAAATGGTTCATGCTGAATGCTATCAAGCTCATGTAGAACTTCATTGCCTGTAAGTGCCACCGGGGCTTCTCTATGTTCTGTCTTGTTGTTGAACATAGCCTTGTTTCGACGCTATTTGTGTTTTTTCGCAGAAAACGTCGGTGTCCCATGTAGCAATGCTTTCTACCAAACTGGAGCCATAAAAAATCTGTATGCTTGTGGCAGTAAGGGAATGCTAGCTTGCCTTTTGTGCTCTAACCACTCAGCATTGCGTAAGCCGGGTAGTCATTGATGGTCCACAACACGCATGCATACAACGTGAAATTTCTTTAGTTGCAGCATCATATGCTTCAACGCCATCCTCCCATAGAACTATCAGTTCATCAATCAAAGGCTGCAAATACACATCAATGTTATTTCCTGCTGACTTTGGTCCTGGAATAATCATTGACATTATCCAATTCTCTTGTTTCATACGCATCCATGGTGGCAAGTTATATGGGATCAGAATGACAGGACATGTAGTGTGTGATATACTCATGAGCCCAAAGGGGTTGAATCCATACGAAGCAAGGCCAAGCCGAACACTGCGAGCATCTTTTGCGAATTCTTTCTGACTATATTTATCATCAAGGTGTTTCGAGGCCTTCGAATTTGCAGGTTGTCGCATTACGTCATCATCTGTATGTTTCTCCTTATGCCATTTCATGTCAGTTGACATATCTTCTGTCATGTACAGCCTTTACAGTCTTTGAATGAGTGGGAAATACCATAGAACTTTATGTGGCACTGGCTTCTTTGATTTACGGATCGATGAATCGGCTTTGTCTACGGTTGGACGAGATTTCCATCGAGATGTATGACAGACAGAGCATTCTTGGGCATCATCATACTCATTACGGAGTAGCACACAATCATTATCGCATGCATGTATCTTCTTGTAATCCAGACCAAACTCTCGAATGACCTTCCTTACTTGTGCGAGATTAGTAGGAATGCAGTGACCCTTTGGCAGCACCTCCGTGAACATCCGCAGAATTAAGTCACATGCTCTGTTGGTCATCCCAAACACGCACTTGATTTGGTAAAGCTTCACAATGAAAGATATCTTTGTGACCTCCTCACAACTTGGGTACAACGATGTTTTAGTTTGTAGAATGCCTTTGCAGATGCATTTGGCTGCTGTTTCATTCCATCACCGCTCGTGTCTCCTGCATTACTTCCCACTTCCGTGGCCCTTATGAGAGTTTGGAGCATGTCACATACCCCATCACCCCCATCTGTAGCGTCTTCATCATCAGAATCTTCAGCCATGTTGTCCTTATCGGGTTCACCATGGTATACCCATTTTTTGTAGGACGGATCCATCCCATTCTTAAGCAAGTGCATATGGACATCCTTTCTAGTTTTATGAGAATTATTCAGACATTTCGTACATGGGCAAAAGATTCTTGCATCTAGGTGAGCACCATCAAAACTAAATTCCAAGAAACTCTTTATGCCACTTTGCCACTCCACAGAATCTCTATCCTTCTCCATCCATGTCAGGATCCTTATACCATTTACCCTTCATTTAGCTATTTCCCTTCTAAATGCCTTATTCTATCCAACCTTATAAACTCTTTTAAGTTCGAACCTTGGGTTGTAATAAGTGAGACAAGGGCTCAATTGTAATATTGCGTGGTCCTACTCTTTCGATATAAAAGAGTAGGAGTGGGAGGTTTGGAGGCACGCAGAATACAAACCCTAAATTTAGTCATCTACCTTCCTTGCACTTTACTTTCCTTAGTTGATTGTAGTTCTTGATCACCGGATCAACTCCTTCCCCCTCTCATCGACGATGATAGAGGCCCAAGGCCCTATCAACGTGGTATCAGAGCACCGATCTTGCTCCTGATCGTACCCTCTCAAATTCCAAAACCCACCACCATCCCCATCTTACCACCGTTCTTCTAACTCCGACAAAGCGCCGCACCATCGCTTCCAAAAAACACCACCTTTTGCCCCCGCCATCGCTCGAGGTTGCCAAGATCGCTTTGATCTGGTAGTAAAATCCCTCTACACCTACCCCATGGCCCCTTCTCGCCGCTCTCGTTCTTCCTCGCACGAGCCAGGCCACCGAGCGGCCGCGGGCGAACAAGCAACCGACGAGCGGGTCGATGCCGTTGTCGAGGACGCCTCGGACGAAGATGATCTACTCGCTCAAGATGCTATCAGAGATCACATTCCGCGAGAGATCGTCAGAATTGGTCGGCGCTTCGACCTCCACCGAGCGGATTCAAACGCCGCCTTCAACACCATGCAGGAGGAGATGAGGGAGCTCAAGGATATGCTCCGATCTCTCGTCGCCGACAAGGCCCGCGCTCAGCACACTCCGGAGACGACGAAAGGTAACACTTTTAGCACACCTCCTCCGCCATATTCCATGTCGCTGTTGCCGATTACCAAGCTACCAACACCGAGCACCACTCCTGCCAGCAAGACGGCCGCCATGCCAACTCCACCTTCCAGACCGGCATCTTCCACCCCACCGCCACCACCCCAGCTCGGCAACCTCACCCCTGATCAACTACCTCTGCCAACATATCCACCCAGCACACAAGGTGTTCGTCAAAACGCCTCTCCCACACCAACCTTCACAAACACAAACACCATCGTCACGACGGTCAGCGAACCACCGGCGATTCCCCACTACTCCCAATACACCACCCCGCAGAACCAGCCACAATCCTACCAACCACCTAATTCAGCTGAAACTACCATCTACAACCCACAGCAACCACCGTTCTCATTCTACCCCCCTCAAAACCCATACTTTGCATACCTTCCCCCGCCATTTTCTCAACACAACCCATATCATTACCCACCCCCACTACCACCCAACCACACGACACCACCTCCTAACGATCATGTTCCACCTACGTCGCGTTTCGCTCCCTTGATGCAAACGGCAGCCGAGCCATCCTTGCGGGCTCCGCATGTCGAGTTTCCTATCTTCACAGGTAACGCCCCCCGCGCTTGGATTATGGAATGCGAAGATATTTTCCGCCTGGTGAATATTCCCGAAGAAAGCAGAGTTCGGTGGGGGCTGGCTCATATCAGAGGACAGGCCAAGACTTGGCTCAATAGTATGAACCTCCAAAATCTTTCATGGCAGCAATTGAGTGACACTATCACAGAAAGGTTCCCGGACACCACCACCTCTGATTTGATGGACCTATTGCAGCAACTCAAGCAGACAGGGTCAGTTAATTCATACATTGATGCTTATGAAGAGTGGATGATGCAGATGAAAAGAGAAAAATCATACTTACCACAGGATTTCTTTGTCGAGAGGTTTATTAGTGGACTTAAGGAGGCTATCAAACATACAGTGCAGTGTCAGAAACCCTCCACCTTGCTGTCAGCTTATTGGTATGCGAGACAATATGAAAAAGCCTATCTTTCAAGCACCAAGAAGCCTGTGATCACACAAACGACAAACAGAACTTTCTCCACTCAGTCACAGCGGCAGTTTTCCAACAGAGACTCTCGGTCCAGGGGTCCAAACGACAAACCCCGAGAGCCAAGGAAATGTTGGTACTATCCAGAGAGCTGGACAATTGGCCACAAGTGCGCGCCAATGCAAAAAGCACTTAATGCAATTCAGATGCAGAGCCATGAAGAGCCAGACAATGATTCAGAAGGAAATCTCGAGCAACCCCAGCCAGTGGATAGTGACGAATACATGGAACAGACTACCCTTGAGCAACAAAAATTCACACCAGAGAAACAAAAGGAAAAACTCATGAGCATCTCGTCTGCGGCGTCTCATGGATGTCCAGCAGAGGGTACTCTCTCGTTATTACTACAGTTCAACCAAGCACATGCCTTGGCTCTTGCAGATACTGGGAGTACCAATACTTTCATGGACAGTGCCTTTGCAACAAAGCACAACATACCCCTACAGCAAGTAAACAAGCGAACCGTCAAGGTTGCAGGTGGAGGAACCTTAGTCTCACAATATATAGCCACTAACTGCAAATTCAAGATTCAGGGCCACACATTCTCTACTGATTTCAGGATACTAGACCTTGATGGATCAGATGTCATACTTGGTGTGAACTGGTTTAAACAATACAATCCAGTAACATTCGACTTTGTTGACAGACACATCTCACTGGAAATTGATGGGAAACTTCAGAAACTGCATGATCATCTGTTGCCTAAGCATAGTTTGCTCATTTCATCTGATCAGTGCAACAAAATGATAGAACAAGGGGCTACAGGGTATCTATTGTTGCCATACAACACCATTTCAACAGAGGTGATTGATGCTAACTCAAAAAACCTACCCGAGGAGGTCACCAACTTGATACACCAGTTCTAGGATATCTTCTAACCCCCAAAAGGCCTCCCTCCTCAAAGAACCTGCGATCACCAAATTCCATTGCTTCCTGGTACTAAAATACCAAACATCAGACCATACAGGATGTCACATGCTCAGAAAAATTCAGTGGAAACATTAGTGGCCAAATTATTACAAACTGCTGAGATCAGGCCTAGCTCGAGTCCATTCTCTTCGCCCACAATCCTTGTCAGGAAAAAAGACAAGTCTTGGAGATTGTGTGTTGATTACAGGGGATTGAATGAAATCACTGTCAAAAATAAGTTTCCTATTCCAGTGATCGAAGACCTTTTGGATGAATTAAATGGAGCTACCATCTACTCCAAATTTGACCTACGATCTGGGTATCACCAAATTAGGATGAGTGAAGCAGATATCCCTAAAACAGCATTCTCAACACATCTGGGGCACTATGAGTACACTGTCATGCCCTTTGGCCTCTGTAATGCTCCAGCCACCTTTCAGAAACTAATGAATGAAGTTTTTGCAAAGTTCTTGAGGAAATTCGTATTGGTTTTCTTCGATGACATACTGGTTTATAGCAAGTCTCTATCTGATCATATTTCTCACCTGCACCAGGTGCTGCAGACATTTAGGGACAACTGCCTACAAGCTAAATTAACAAAGTGCTCTTTTGCCCAGCCGCAAGTGGAGTACTTGGGTCACATTATCAACAGTGAGGGTGTCAAGACAGACCCATCCAAAATTGTTGATATCATGAACTGGAAGAAACCAATGAACATCAACAAGCTCAGAGGATTCCTTGGCTTAACTGGTTACTACAGAAAATTCATCAAGCATTATGCCACCATCTGCCAACCTCTCTACGCGGTTCTCAATAAGGATTCCTTTCATTGGGGACAAGAACAACAGCAAGCATTCGATCAGTTGAAAGCAACTATGGCAACTCCTCCCTTGTTGGCTCTGCCTGACTTCGCCTTGCCATTTGTCCTTGAAACTGATGCCTGCACAACTGGACTAGGAGCAGTGCTTATGCAGAACTCAAAGCCCCTAGCATTCTTCAGTCAATGCCTAGGGATACAAAACAACACCAAGTCGATATACGAAA
This sequence comes from Alopecurus myosuroides, assembly GCA_028641055.1. NCBI lineage: Eukaryota > Viridiplantae > Streptophyta > Magnoliopsida > Poales > Poaceae > Alopecurus > Alopecurus myosuroides. Next base: position 686,502 of record JAPCYS010000849.1, read on the forward strand.
AAGAAGCAATGGCAATTTTGGAGGCCCTCAAGAAATGGAGACATTATTTCTTAGGGAACAGGTTAATCATCAGAACAGATCAGTATAGCCTCAAATTCTTGGCCAGCCAGCGACTGCTGGAAGGGATACAACATAAACTCATGTTGAAATTGTTGGAATTCGACTATGTGATCGAATACAAGAAAGGCGCGGAGAACAAAGTTGCTGACGCACTGTCACGACAATTTCAAGATAATGAGCTAGATCAATGTGCTGCCTTGTCTGTCGCAGTCCCAACTTGGATTTCAGAAATTTCAGAGTCTTATGCTGATGACACTGCATGCACAAAACTCTTGCAGGAGCTTACAATAACACCAAACAGTCAGCAACATTTTACATTGCAATCTGGATTGTTGCGATACAAAAATAGGCTGTACATTGGGTCATCTACGGGACTGCGAGAAAAAATATTCCAAACCTTGCACTCCTCTATATTGGGTGGTCACTCAGGCGTTCGAGCAACACTATACAGAATCAAGCAAATCTTTTACTGGCCTAACATGAAGAAAATGATTACCAAGCAAGTGGTTGAATGTCCAGTGTGTCAAGTATCCAAAAGTGAGCATGTTCCTTATCCTGGACTTCTTGATCCCCTACCAATACCAACAGGAAAATGGTCAGAAATCAGTATGGATTTTATTGAAGGGCTCCCCAAGTCTAAAGGAAAAGATGTGATATTGGTGATCATCGACAGGCTAACAAAATATGGGCACTTCATTGCTATGTCCCACCCTTACACAGTTCAAAAGGTAGCTGATATCTTCATGGGAACAATCTTCAAACTGCATGGGCCACCCACTGTCATCACAACTGACAGGGACAGGATCTTTACAAGCAAACTTTGGAGGGAAATCTTGAAGGCTCTCAATATTTCTCTCCACTTCACAACAACCTACCATCCTGAATCTGATGGACAAACAGAGAGGCTTAACCAGTGCTTGGAGCAATTCCTAAGATGCATGGCTTCCTCAGAACCCAGGAAATGGAATGACTGGCTCGCTTCAGCCGAGTGGTGGTACAAAAGCTCTTATCATACTGCAATTAAAATGACTCCATTTGAAGCTTTATATGAGTACAAGCCTCCTCTCTTGTCGGCTTTACCTCCTGACAGCAGCTCATCGCCAGAGGTTCAAGAACTCCTGGAACAAAAGGACGTGATGACAACAACCCTAAAACAGCAGCTTGCAAAGGCTCAAGCAACAATGAAGAAATATGCAAATAGGAAGAGAACCCCGCGCTCATTCCAGGTTGGAGATATGGTATATCTAAAGATGCAACATCACCGAGCGCATGCACTGGACACTGGAGCTCCTCGCAAGTTATCACCAATATGGTATGGACCATTCAAGGTACTCCAGGTTATCGGCACAATGGCCTACAAAATACAGCTGCCTGTTGATTCCAAACTTCATGACGTTTTCCATGTGAGCCAACTCAATAAGCACCTAGGGCCCAAGGCCATTCCAAACCATGCTCTTTCGCTGGTTACATCTGATGGTAAGGTCAAGTTCAATCCCTCTGTGGTGCTAGACACCCGTGAAGCTGACGATGGAAAGAAGCAGGTCAAGATTCAGTGGGAAAACATGGATCCTGAAGAAGCAACGTGGGAATCTGAGGACTTCATGAGTCACACCTTCCCCAACTTCAATACCTGATGTATTGTCTCAAGGAGGGAGCACTGTCAGGATCCTTATACCATTTACCCTTCATTTAGCTATTTCCCTTCTAAATGCCTTATTCTATCCAATCTTGTAAACTCTTTTAAGTTCGAACCTTGGGTTGTAATAAGTGAGACAAGGGCTCAATTGTAATATTGTGTGGTCCTACTCTTTCGATATAAAAGAGTAGGAGTGGGAGGTTGGGAGGCACGCAGAATACAAACCCTAAATTTAGTCATCTACCTTCCTTGCACTTTACCTTCCTTAGTTGATTGTAGTTCTTGATCACCGGATCAACTCCTCCCCCCTCTCATCGACCATGATAGAGGCCCAAGGCCCTATGAATCCAGCTCTTATCTTGTGACATTTTACGTTATCTCCGTATAGCCGGTCTTGTAAAAAAAAGGAGCAGCATTAGTTCACACGTAAGTATTTCAAAACAACATATACATCATAGAGACATGCATAATGGTCTTTCAAGTCAGTAAGAATTGCAAGGGATTACATTAGACATTACTTCACAACACAACGTTCGATTTAAACTAACACTTACACCTGAAACAGACATGGCTATGAAAATATAAAACCTAGTTCGTACCTGAAATCCTGACATTTCTATGAATATTAAACTAACACTTACACCTGAAACTGAAACTGATAAAACAGACACTCATATGTGAACCCTAGCAGCTAGTCTATCTGACAGCAGTTGCAATCGCCATTAACTTCATCGAACCGAAAGGATGGAAACCAACGATTTTATCAGTATTGGTACAAACCTTGTAATTACGTCTGACGAGCGGCGGAAGCAGCGGCTGAGTACAAGTCGGCGGGGCAGCGTGGGCGGCAGTTCAATAGTTTACGCTAATCGAATTCGGATGGCGGCGAGGTCATAGTGGCGGATTGGTCGGTCACGCAGGGCCAATACGGCGGCGAAGTCGCCTGAGGGCGGATAGGGCGGCGTTGTCGTTTGGGGGCAGGGCAGTTTGGTGGAGACCTAGCGGACCTACGTAGCCATTTCGCTCGCCCAATGGCCCAACCGGAGTATGGGCCTAAAAATTGTACAATTTGTCTTCACGGCCCATTTGGCTTGTGAATAATATGTTTTTCCTTGGCAATAACGTTCAAGTATTATAAATGATATATTAAGTTTTACTAGTTTCCTTTTATGATTAAATTTATTCATTTCTATATTTTTAAATGCATTGTTGTGTTGATATTCAACACTAGTAGGAAAAGCCCTGTTAGTGGTGTGGCATTTTCTTCAATTCTGGCGTGAAACTCGTACTCCACTGCTATCTAGGTGATAAATGGAAGTAGTGACGTCAAACAACACGCCAGTAATATCTAGGTGTCCACTGGCGTGTTTCTGGACTCGCCACAAGTTACTACATGATCAGTGGCGTTGATGTCATAGGCCACATCACTATCCTATAGAAATCGGTTAATAAAAATGGTATGTAATATTGACTAGAAGCACACAAACGGTATTCAATTATGAGATAACATAACAACCACTAAAAAAGTTCGCATAAACATTCATAGATTCAACCAGATAGTACTCAGCATTAACATATAATCTGAAAGTTCGCATGAAGATAGAACTCTCAGCTACAACCACGATACCTACTCATCATCTGACTGAATAATGACAACATGTGTATCCTCAGTAGGCATCTATGGGAACATCATCTTCGGTGTCTTCAGCATCCTCAGGTCGATCGTAGAGGAAGTAGGTGGAAACATCACCTTCATCGAGATAGAATGTCAATCTCCCCGTTGGTTCCATCTCGTAGCGTTCCACAAGCTGCCCCCATTGATGACCACTGAAGTATGTTTTTCCATCCTCATTTGTGACAAGAACTGTGTGCTAGTGATCTGGCATTCTGAAGCTCACCAAGTTCACCTCGAGAGTTCTAGGGTGGTCCCAAATTGCAACGTGAATATGCTCCAAAAAGTCACGCCTGTATCTGCAAGGTATGATCTGTAAAAACAAGAAGTACACATTTTTAGTACAAATTTTTGGTCAGCTTTCAAAACGTAGATTAACCGAAAGTATACCAATCTATTTTCAAACCCCTCTGGTAGAACAATGGTAAATTTCTTGTTCATGCACTCCTTGTATCCACACTGTTCACATACATCCATTGCCTGCGGTGGTTCGTTGCATACACCGAATTCAGATACACATCTAACCATTTAACAATCAAAAATCAAATTAAATCTAACAATGTACATCCAATTTTGGTGACTAAATAAACTTAAATCTAACAATGAACATCTAATTTCTAAGTCAATATACATCTATGTTTTTTAAATGACAGAAACCTAACAATGAAAATCTAATTTGTAAGTCGATCTACATCTAAAACTAACAATAATCATCTAACATATAACTCAATCTACATCTAAACCTAGCAATGAAAGGTACATCGGCCGGGGAAACATACCTGCAGCGCGACAGCGAGACGGCGCGAGGACGACGGTGCCGGTTTCAGCGGCGTTTGTCACGGCATCGTTCCATCGGTGTCGGTGGAGGCGACCCCGTGGTCGCGGCCGACGTTCGGTGACGTGGAGAGGGCTAGGCGTGGCCGCGGTGGGGGATCGGGGGGCGGAGAGGGCTAGTCGTGGCGGCGGTGTGGGATCGGGGGTGGAGAGGGAGAGGACTCGTGTTCGTGTGTGTACCAGTTGGTGTGCGTGTAGCAATTAGAGTATAAATGGTTTTCCTCAAAATTTCATTATGTGAACCGTGCCTCCACATTTGATCTTTCATAAATTGGTCCTTAATGATGAAGCCAATGATAAACCGTTACACCACATTTGATTCCCTCATCCTGGTTGCTTGTTGTTGCACCGTGGTGGCGCATGCTAGTGGTCGGTTCGTCTGGTGGTTGCGAGGCTCGTCCTTGCGAGGCTCCTAGGCGACGGATCGTTAGGGATGGTGGTGAGGGTGTGTTTGGGAGAAATCCTTGTCGGAGTACCGACAATAGAGCGGTGTCGCCATCGGGTGGCATCCTCCCTTCATGAAGGGCATCGTGTCTACCCTGCATCCGCTGCCCCGATGTGCCGGGGGAAACCCTAGAAGCGCGACTATCCTTGTTGAAGGTGATGATTGGTACTTGACGTCCCGGTGCTAGAAGCGTGGTGGTAGTTTGTAGGTGGGCGCAGCGGTTGCGGGTCCTTATCGTTTCGTTGATCCGCTTCTGTCTCCTTTTCTTTTCTTCTTTGGCGTGTGTTGTTGTCGCCTCAGCCGGTGTTGTATCAAAACTGTTGTACTGGGTGGTTCCTATATTAATATAGCGGGGATTCGGCCTATTTCGGCAGAGCATGGGGAGAATATCCTGTGATACTAGCCTATTGCATGCTCCCATGGTACTGTTTCGAAAAAATGAAGTTTGGGTGATTCAATAAAATCTAGGAAAAATTATGAATGTTCACATGAAAAGTTTCTAGAATGTGTAATAATTTCATGTCCAGATTTGAAAGTAATATTGAGTAACCAAAAAGACAAATCCAAATGTGAATATATAGTGCATTTTTGCTGATTTGTACTTTTTGTTTCTCAATGTGTAGGTCGAATTTGGACCTGATTTTTTTTAACATGATGTAGACAGATTCTTTGTGAACATTAAGATTTTTTTCCGGAATTTTTTGAAACATCTATAATTGATTTTTTTTGGAATGGTAGCATGGGAGCACAAGGGTCTAGTATCACTAGATATTTTTTCCATTGAGCATGCGTGGTTTGCACCCTTGTTTACATTTATAGGAGTCATAAAATTCAATAAAGTAAAGCAAAAAGGGTAAAGCTCAGCATAAAAAACAAAATGTCATCATGCAAGTAGTAAAACTCAAAAACATAACTTTTTAATTGTGTGAGAATTCGGCAATCTAATATAGAGTCTTAACACAGATTTTTATTGTAGCAACGGGGCTGCATGCATATAGTTGCACACAGAAACCATCATCACTGCATTCCTATTACAGACCAATTTCAGGGACATGGGTAGAAAACAAGTAAAACCCTTCAGTGCCCTGGTATAGCAAGAACAACATCTTGTCACCCTGCTTGAGATGACTTTCCTTCGCCATGAACTCTTTCCACCCGCTGACTCACAAGTGACCATCAAGCTCATAAATTGAATATGTCGATGTACCTCGGTTTTCGGGTAGCAAACAATACTGATGGTACCATTTCTTTCCATATGTGCAGGAATCAGACGGCTTGGGATTTTCTGTTGCATGCAAAGACTTAAAGTCAAGAGAACAGCTAGCGGAAAATAATCATGTAAAAAAAAGGAAAATAGAACGAGTGTACACGTATTACTTTGCGCATAAGAGAAGAAGTGTTCTTAAAGATTTACCATGTGTTTATTGAAGTTCTCGCTATTTGTCCAATTCAGAGTATGCAGCACTCCGACAACCAGTTATGTTTCCTCATACTCTCCACCTCTGTGGAACAGAATAGTGTAATCCAAGTTTTCAACAACGTCGATCACCGTCTCCATCATCCTCCAGTTAATCATGGTCCCATCAGTGCTAGAGAGTGAGTCAACAATGGGACGCCTCTCAGGGGACATCTGGTAGTATGCTGTAAAAATTTAATACGACTGAAATAAGTGGAGTACACATGCGGCAACCAAGTAATATAGTCATGTTTATGTGAACAACATAATTTTTTTGAATTAAGTAGGAACTTACATGGATGGATGATTGGGTCATTTCCAGTTATGACCTCAGTTTGGCCTCGACGTGTGTCAGTTTTGAATATTAGCTCCGTACCAACCTTTAATTTGTAAACTCTGCTAAATTCTTTCCAAGATTCTCCATTCAAAAAGGTTATCCCATCAATGCTGGTAAGCTCAACAATGAATGAGAAACCATCCTTGGTTTTCAGTGTTGCTTGACAACTTGTTGGAGAACAGCATGCATGTGTAGGAAATAAGTTCTAATGTAGCAGGGGATCACCTTAATAAGAGCATGTATTTTATTACATTATGAGCTAGTAGTAAATTGGACTTACTATAAGTAGATATATATCCTACAAGAGTAGCTATTTGTACTTTTTCCTATAATTGGACATTGAAGCAATAGTCATGTACTGCAAATAACTGAACATGCACTCATAGTTTCAGAATGGTACCCTTCAAGTATCGAAATTGCATGTAGGTACTTGATAAAAAAAACACGTCCATAACTAATAGAGATCACACTCACAAAAATTTTTCTAGCTAGATCAGCTACCTATATTACTTCTATAAAGGATGAAGGGCTAGCCGGCTTCTCCTTGCTCCCACTGAATTCCCTCCGAGCTGCCACGTGACGTTTTTTGGGCTGTCAATTGTTGTGGTCATAGCCGTTGGATGCGGACGAGCAGTCGAAACCTAGATCGGTGAAAATATCCCCGCTGCCCCTCTCTCTATTCCCAATCCTAGCCAGAAACTACCTCCTCGTCCTCCTTCCCCAATCGCCTCTCCTCCCGCGAGATGGGGCAGGGGCGGGTGAAAACCCTAGCCAAGAAAAATATCTCCACCGCCCCCTCACTCGTTCTCTCCTTCGTGTTCCACTCTCCTCCCGCGGGAACATCCCGGAGTAGGGCGATGACACGGACGTGCGGCCGTGGTGCCGGGTTGGAGAGAAGCTGCATGAGCTCGTCCTAGAGGAGAGCGGCGGCGGCACGCGAGTGGATCCCGGGTGCCGGCGCAGGACGCTGCGTTGAGAAGGTCGTCGACCGCAGCGGGCTGCAGATCTTCTGGGGCCAACAACGGGAGTGATTCTCCTCTCCTCTCACGTCGCCACCGGCGTCCTCCACCGAAGGCGAGGGCCTCCCTACCTTGAAGGAGGAGGCTGGTGGACCACGAGGGCGAGTGGCGGAGGCAGCCTGCCGGGGAGGCTTTCTCCCCGTCTCCCTCCCGCTTGAGACGCGACGGCTCCGGCGCGGGATGATAGAGAAGGAGAGGGGTGAGCCATGGATTTGGTGGCGGTGATGTTGGATCTCGAGGTGGGAAGGCCCTCGCCACCGGCTTCCTCTTCATCTCTTCTTCCACGCGCTTCTTTCCATCTCCCTCGTCAGATTCCAGCACCACATTCTGCCTCCGTGCCTGAGATCCTCATTGTGATTCCTCCCTCCCTTGATTAATTTTGTTCTCTTTCGTTTCTAGGATGCAGGTCCGAGCTCCTCCACCTCCATCGTGCACGGTGGCTGGCATATGGATACATCGAGGTGAATCGTTGTTGTTGGCTTTGTTTTTTCTTTTGTTTTGTGCTTTACTTGATTTATTAATTGAAGCTTCAATGATTTTTTTTATTATAGGTTTCATTGGTTCAGAGTTTGTTCCATGAGAAAACAAAGTATGGATGGTAGAATAAGGAACTGGTATTTTTTGTTAGATTTGCACAAGAACATGTTCAATTAATTGAGGTTAGCTTTCTATTGATTTTGTTGTTGATTATGCACCAATGTCACACCACTGTTTGAATATGCTTCAAGATTGCTATATAATGTGAAGGTTTGCATGTTTTTGTTTTGCATAGGCGCGCAGCGGCTCGCTATGGTGTCTCAGTTGAGAAGCAAAATAAGAAGGTCGACAACAAAATGTGAGTGTTGTGTATGTGCAGTTCATGCTTCCAGATATTTTATCGTTGATATTTTCATGTAAGTAGATGTCCCATAATAGTTATTTGCTACACTTTTCTAAGGTTGGTTCATGCTTTTTTTCTAGACAAGCTATAGGCCTAGTTCTTTTGCCAACTTAAAAAATAAGTTGTCCCCTCCGCAGCTTCCCCCATAAGCCGCCTGGCTCATTACTCGAGGATTCTAGTTTAGTTATGATATAACTAGTTTAGGATCCTCAAGTTATAAGCTAGCGGGCTTATGGAAGAAGCTGGGGAGGGGGCGGCTTATTTCATAAGCTGGAAAAAGAACTGGGCCATATTCAGATGCACCACATCCAGATGAACAGCCTCCAGCCATGCTGAGTTCATTCCCTCCAGCCCTCGTTCATCTAGGTGATTCCTTCTACTATTAACATGACCCTATCTTATTTGCCATAAACTGAATGCACCTTATTCTAAAGTACCAATTCATGTAGTAATTTCCTTTTCCTAATGATTTTGCACTGGAACTCAAATTTTGCAAGACGTTGTTGCTTCCAAAGTTGGATTATAATTTGAAACGTACTCATTTTTTCTGAGGTCATATCCTGAAGCTACACTTATAGAGACATATTCTCCCGTTCATCTAGATTTACTGCACCTACATCACAAAACTTTGCAACATATGAGGGTAAGTAAATCGTGACCAGGCCTTCTGAAACACTTCACCAAGGAATAACCAGCTTCTATTTCTTGAAACTAGACATTGGTTAGGACAAAAACAGATCATCATATGTTTCTATTTTAGCTAATTAAATTTCAATGACAATTTTTCCTTATATGTTAATACAAACATCTACTCAAAAACTGTGGTGACAACTGTGGTGACAGATGTAGTTTCTATCTTAGGTATATTGTACTACTAATCTTGGTATGTTATTTTGGGAAGAAAATGAGGCGAGAGCTTTGAAATAATTCTTCTTCAAACAACTACTATCTTTCTTGTTTGATTTTTCATATTGTTTCCCTACTTAACTGCTATTTAGGCAACCTCGGTCAGTAGATATATTTCCAGAACTGAGAATTTTCTATTTGAGGCCTAACTCTGGTGTTTGTAACACATTTATGTATGGTGACTATTTTTATTTTCTGGCCACATAACTCTTATTTTTTATGCAGGTTCTTGACAAGGATTAACTGAATAGTTTCCACTCACCACTCCCTATTAAAGGTAACAATGAAAGGCAAGTTCACTGCTATTGTTGTATGCCAAGTTTGTTGTAACTTAATTTTTCTTAGTGGTTTCTAAATAACACATTTGGTTTTCTTAAATAGGTCTACTTTACTTACCGGTGCTTATATATAAGATGAAGAAAGTAATGTGAAATTGCACATGACATTTTCTCTAGGAGATAACATCCAGTTATCTCCCCCTTTTGCGATGGATATCCAGTATGTTCTATCTTCTTTTCTTTGTTAAGCAATATCAAGATTGGTTCCGCCTTTGGATATTATGTATGTTCCTTACCCTGTACTGTGGTAGTGTGGAGTATATTTTCATATGCTATGTACCATTGGACATGATTATTTATGTTTGAATTCTTCACTGAGGTATTTAATTTGACTTGCAAAGGAGGACGTGAGCATATCTATGGTAACTCTTTAATGGAATACATGCATTGTCTCTTCTGCAGTTTACATATTGGTTTTCATTCACTATGGTGTTTTGAATCGATATAAATAGAGGAGCCTTTGTCCATAGTCCTCACCGATGCCAGACCTTGGTAGGATATTGATACCATCTAAGATTTCTATATGGTTATGTTCATGTTCGTAGGTAGGCTCACATATCCTTTTTCCTACTATTTCATTTTCGGTTCCTCTTGGCAGTGAGGAGAGGTGATTGTGGAGCATGAAAGATAAATTTCTCTAGGATTTCTAATTCAAAGACGGTAGCACCACAATTCTCAAGTACTAGCTTATATAATTATCTTACCTAAGACGTCACATATTCCCCTTAAATCATATGAGATATGTCAATTGCAGAACTACATCGAAGGTTTAGTCTGAATGCTAGGAGATGTCTCAAAATAGTTCTTATGCTCTAGAGTATTATGTTACTGGTATTTCAGACCAATTGCTGCATATTCGAGTTCTTGAAGTTATGCATATGCTGGGTCAAGGTGAAGCAGATTGCAACGAATATATGAATGTAATTGCTGCTCAGGTGATTACTTAATCTCTTCACTTTCACATGCACCATACTATCATTTGTTCTCCCTGCAAAGCATGATGATTTAGCTTGTAGGATATTTTTGGAGTTCATCCTTGGAGTGCCTCTGCGATTTCTATTTAATGCTTGAATTGCCTTATGACAGTTCTATTTCTTTTCCTTGCAGGAGGATGGCGTGCTTTGTTCTTAGTTTGTGTACACAATCAGGGATTCACGTGCAAAGGCTACCAACCCTTGAATAATGTACGACACTATGTTGTAAGGACCACTCCAGCAGCAGCGCTCCCGTTGTCAGACGCGGCATAAATAGTTTTGACCACATTAATGACTTGATATGGCCGAGACTCCTGGCAGAAAAGTTTCTCGAGTAGGTGACCTTTCCTCCAGCTCCCAACCCCTCTCCAGTTCTATTTTTCTGATTCTTTGTACAAATTTGGAGCTTATGAAGTTGAACGAGTCATAGGTCTGCGATGGCAGCTAGCACCAGTTGCTACTTTTTATACACAAATGCACAAGAAACTACTAAACTTTTGGCCGTATTTCTAGGTTTCCTCTTGGTAGCCTATGTGTTCACAGAGTTTTAGTCTACAACATTGGCTGCCAAAAGTAATTGGGTACAGTCATTATTTTAGAGAGGACATTTATTAACCTCTATTTTTTCTGAAGTCAGTTTACACATTTCTGATGCAATGCTATAAATTTGTTCTGATGCATTACTTATAATTATGCAAGCCAGGGAGGAGAATGCTCTAGTGTTGCATGCACTGATGGGCACTTGAAGGAGAAGCTGGTGACCTGGCTCAGCCCAGCAGCTCTGGCGCTCCACCAGATAACCTGGGATGATCATGCCACCTTGCTGGAGGAGGGTAGTTCGTTAGAAAGAGCCGGTTCTACTTTCAGAAAATCCTGCACCCGGAGGAAGAGAAACTAATACGGAATGTTGTGTATGTTCTATTTCAAGAAAAATCTGGTAAATTTCACTTCGTCGAGGCTTATATTTCTGTTTAGATGATATATTGGATTTGATAATTTCATCAAGGCATTTTTTTGTGAAGGTTATCTATAGAGAGATACAAAGTTTCTTCTCCTGAAATCTGTGTTGTTTCTATGTTTTAGACCTATAAAGTGTTTCATCTATTAAGTGTTAGAATTCATTATGTCTATGTAATTGCTAAGCAGCAAGTCTGTGTGTGCCCTCTTTTATGACTTTGGTTAAACCATGTAAGCTAATGCGCACAAACATATGCCGTCACTTTTGCCGTTGTTTCTTATCTATAATCGGCCGGTGTGGTGCGGGAAAAAATGTCTGATTTAAAAGACTTCTTCTGAAAACAAATTCTGGCATAATTCCGGTATTTGTGGTTGGACGTGGGCTGCGTACTTGTTGCGCCCAATTCGCTACCTTTGTACATGGGCCAGGCAATGCGGTCGTTGGAGCCCTACCGTCTTCATCTATTTAAAGCGATGTAGTATTCTAAATATCTTTAGTTTCAGTATTTAATACTCCATCTGTCCCGTTTAAGTTGTCGCAAACATCAAACTAGAATAGTAAAACTTATATACAACTCACAACAGCTAAAAGGGACAGAGGTAGTAGTATATATTGTTATAAGAAACGAGCAAATGTAACGTGTAGATGTTTTTTTTCTAATATTTAGCATGCTTTATAATCCACAAGAACATACAAACAACCGAGCTCAACTTACTGGACGGTAATTTTTTTTCTTATGTACTAAAATTATTGCATAAATCCGATATTTGCGCCAAGAGGGCGCAACCGGCCATCTAGTTACATGAATGATTAACACATGACACAATGAGTACTAGGACCGGTAGATATGCTACGTATATTACATGTGAATAACCACAAAAAAAATCAAATCCCATTTGTACATGAGTAGATTAGAATCGTTACCGTCTTCTCCTCAAATCCCTCTACAAGGGTTATGACGAAATAATCAGTAGTCATGCTCTCACTACCACACATCCCGAGTTTGTCAAAACAAACTGGACACTGCAAGAAACAAAAAATGAAAACCATCAAATCTTGATCTGATAATCATGATCATGAGGAAAATTGATGCGTAAGGGTTGGCACGTCTTTGATTGGCGCCATGGTCGAAGACGAGCGTGCGCCGGTAGACTACTGCTTGGTCAAAGTCGTGCGGCAGGGTGATTTCTGGCTGGCGGCGGCGAACACGTCTCGAGGGAGCCGTGTGAACGAGGAGGTTTTCTGCCAAGGAGAATAATAACTGCCTTAGGTCAGGCCCAGACTAGCTAGGTTTCGAGGGGACAATTCGTGGGACGCGATGGCCATAGTGTAAGTAAAGTAAATTAAAATGAGGTTTATTAGTTTAGGCCCACAAACAAGTGACTGCTTTGTATAACCTTGCGTGTATTATGTACCCACATGGCACAGGGGTTGCACAATTTTTTCTAGGGATTTCAAACGGAAATCAGTTCGACTCTGCTCCTTCCAGTATCAATACTCTCCTGTTCTTCTCTGTTTTCCACTCGTATTCTCCACCCTCTTCTTCTTCCAACCGCTCCACTCCACTCTCTTCTTCTTCCAACCGCTCCCCTCTCTTCTTCTTCCAAGCATGGATGAAGCGAAGTATTTCTGCCACAGGTTGCAGGTCCCCATCCAGGGCGAGGAAACCATCGACGTCACCTACACCAACGACCCCGCCGAGGTACAGCGAGTCGTTGACATGTACCAGCAGTGGATTTATAGCGAAGAAGAAAGGTTCATGGGCCTGGATTTCGAGTACACGTCCCACAAGTCGGAGATAGAGAAAAAGATCGCCGTTGTTCAGCTTGCCTTCCGCCGCCACGTGCTGGTGTACCATTACTCTAGGTAAAAGATATTTTTCCTCTTGTTTTCTGCAACTAGTACTCATCTAGATGTTCTTGTGATTTCTATTTTGTTATTCATGGTTGTTGTGATTGGTGCTACTAGTACTTTTCTGAACTCTTGTTACTTGTGTACTTCAGTAGTGACTGGTGGCAGTCAGCGACGCTGGCTGATCTTTTTCGTTTTGGCGGCGTCAAATTAGCAAGTGTTGACACCACCAATGACAAGAGAGTGCTTGCGAGAACCTGGAACTTTTCTATTCCAGATCAAAATTATGAGGATATCCAAGATCTATACTATGATGTGTATAAGATAAAGAAAGTTGGAATGGCTACCATGGCAGTAAAGCTTATTGATCCGTGGTACAAAGACATGAAGAAGAAGCATTATCAGTGGCACAACTACTGGGACAACAAGGAAATAGACATGGAACACATCACCTATGCTGCAATTGATGGGTTCCTCTCGCTCGAGTTGTACCGTGTGCTCAAGCCCATGAGTGACGCCAAGAAGACCGAAGAGGGAGGCAGATCCTGGAGGGCGAACAGCCACCGCACTTGGTGCTAGATCACTTGCTGCAGTGTACTATGCTACTTTTGGTCCATGTAATTAGAGTTTATGTTTTAGTGTCGATGAAAATTGTTTGAGTAGTATGTAGTATGTCGCTCTTGAAGTACGTTTTGAGCTATGCAATGTCGGTACTTTTGTTCATATTGTAAGTGCTATATCTCATTACTAATGCAAATTATGGTACATGAACTCTGGTTTGAACTCAATGACAACTCTCCCTCGCTGGCAGTGTTCGAGTTGGTCCCTCCTCGAGGCAGAACTAGTCCTGCCACCAGGGTGGTGCGTCGACTAGGGATGTCAAGATGGAGTTTCTTATTCCTAAGAGGCACCAGCATCGGTGGCGACGCGGCTCTGATCTCTGTTTAGGATAGGGCTTCCCTTGTGTTTGGTTGTTGCGTGTGTGGGGTTGTTCTCGGACTAGCTGGTGTGGAGTGGTGTAAATGACAGTGTTGCTCGCAACAAACTGTCACGTTCATGTACTCAAACCTCTATCTTCTATAAAAATCAGGTGCGCAATTGCGTACCCTTAAAAAACAACTCTTTAACAATACTAATAAGTTCTATAAAACGATAACATAAAAAGGACATAATGTTTGACATAGTGCACCCTGCAATAGTACGGGAAGAAACACAAAGTTTAAACAAAAGAAACATTGTCTTCACAAGCACAACTTAAAAGATCTTCTGAACAGGGCCAACTTCCATGGGGTCAGGTCTGAGTGGAATGAGGGAATTCATCTTATGGAAGGTGACTTGTTCTCCCATCCACTCGTACCTCTTCCCGTGACACCTTAGCACGTCCTGTTTACCCATCTTGATGTAAAGATACGCGGTGTCTCCTTCTTGGTGAGACTGGACAATGCGCCAGTTGGTATTACCCAACTTGCTAAGGAGTACACGTGAAACCATGAAAGACGATGGTTTCTGGTTCGGCGTTACCACAGCTTGAAGAACCTTGTCGGTGTCCAGCCCCTTTTGCTCCTTAAGCTGAAGTATCACCAAATTGGAGACCTGGACTGAGCATGCTGATTTTTCATCAACATTTGGTGATCTTGGAGGTGCTTCTTCAACATCTTCATCATCTTCTCCAGAGTCTTCTCCAGAGCCTCCATCCAGAGAATCATAACCCTCTGACATAGCCAGTCCCCTATCAAAATCCTCTTCTTCAACTCTCGGCTCCTAAAATGCAATAAGCCAATACGTTAAATGAAACCTGAAGTTCCTCATTCGTTTTTAACTTGGATATAATTTATTGCCGAAGAATTGAAATGGATATGAAATGTACAACCTATACTAAACCCAGTATATCATAACCAAATCAGATAATTAGAATCCATGTAAGCATGCACGTTTAATTAACCTAAAAGCTACTGTGTATAATTATTACAAAATGAGATATGAAATTATAGTTGAAATAATGTGAAGATTATTGCAACCCAAAAAAGTTTGTAACACCATAAATAGGGGAATCTAGGATGATAACACACTATACAATTATTTCAAGATGAGATATGAAGTTTCAGTTCTAATTATTACATGATGAGATATAAAATGGAATTTGAAAAAATGTAAAGAACACTTGAGGAATAAAAGAATAAAATTAGAAAGCAAAATCGATCTACTCTCTCTATCTTTGAATAGAAAACAACTATCAAAAATACAATTTCTATGTATACAAGGCCGCTATCTCTTCCAAAGAGAAGTTGATTTGGATTCTAGCACGTACAATGGTGCTCATTGATGTGAATTTGCCATGAAACGATAGAGTAAGATGCCCCACATATAAAATATTTAATTAGCACAGAACACAAGAGTTTATTCACATAATTATTTCTGCTATTTAAAAGTTGGCTTTCTTTTCTTGGTATTTAGGAATTGAGTTAGTGGTCTTGTATAAAATAACGAAGGTAGTATATGTTGTTTATAGCAAGAAAAGAAATCTGGAAAAAAAATGCATGTTACATATTCTTTTGAGTATCCCTATCGGCTAGTACTCCATGAATTACCTACATCACTAAATTCTGAAACATCTAGTTTGATCAGTACAAATAATCATTAGTACAATTTTTTTTGGGAGAATTGGGCAATAGTTGGGCTGTGTTCCATCAAAGATACATGATATGTACATTGATATGCAATTTAAGTTGTCTATGAATTGACATGCAATTGAAGGCATGTATGAAGACCTGTTTATCTGCTACTCCAACAGTTGAATGGACATGAAATGTACAACCTATACTTAGCCCAGTATTTCATAACCAAATCAGATAATTAAAATCCATGAAAGGTAATCTAGGTCATCATAATAATATGATCAATTAAATCTTGCGGATCTAATTAACCAAGCTATATTCATTGAATTTTATTAAAATAAAGTACACAATGTACAATTATTACAAAATGAGATATGAAATTGCAGTTAAAATAATGTGAAGATCATTGCAACCCAAAAAAGATTGTAACACCATAAATTGGGGAATCTAGGATGATAACAGACTATACAATATTAAGTTGCAGTTAAAATTATTACATCTAGAGCTATAAAATGACATTTGAAAAAATATAAAGAACAATTGAGGAATAATAGAATAAATTTAGAAAGTAAAATCGATCTACTCCCTCTGTCTGTGAATACTAGGCCACTATCAAAAATACAATTTCTATCTATACAAGGCCGCTATATCTTCCAAATAAAAATTGATATGCAATTGTAGCCGTCTATGAATTGATATGCAATTGTTTCTATGTACGAAGACTTGTTTATCGGCTACTTCTTTAGTTCAAGGGATGGTTCTGTTCATACCCAAATTATCAAAGCCCGGATATTACTAAATAATTTGGGTACTAAAACTCATCGGCAGGTTAAGATAGAAAGAACAGTAGATTGATGTCCAATTGAAGGGATGCTTTAGTTTAGTTCATACCCAAATCACGAGAACTCGAGGGCAGTTGAACATAGAAACAATGGTTGATTCGAGCTTGTACTACCGCTAGGAACCCCGAATATCACATACTAACCATAGCAAGTTCACTAAAACTAGATCTAGTTTTGTAAAAGGGATGTACCTCCGTCGGCGCGGCAGTCGGCGCAAGGGTCTTGTTCCGATCTATCTATGAAGAGACATCACGGACCGCCGCGTCCACCGGCGTGGCCTCGCCAGAAGTAGCAGTCCCACTGCCAGAGCTGGCCGCGACTGGGCCGACAGCAGAAGAGGGCTCGCCGACGACGTACGCCACCTCCTGATTTGCCTCGGCGCCGAAGAATTCCCGTGATCTAGGGCAGGGGAACCGTCGAGGGTTTTGCTGTGAAAGTGGAGGGGAGGATGCGTTTTTGGGGAAAATTGGTTGCAAAGACAGAGGAAGGAAGGAAGTGGATATGCGTCAAAGCGTCTATTTATATAGTTCCCCTTTTGCTCTCCCTATGACGCAAGGTGCACGTGTGAATCTAGGGTTTGTTTTTGTATAGTTGTTTTTCCATATTTTTTGCAGATAAATGGCGGAAATTGAAGACCAAATGAAGTGAGGTTCTTGGAAACTTTATTCTCGACCGAAATTGCCCGAAAATGGCTACGACATAAGATTGGTAAGCAACTTGAGAATGGAATCGGCTTTTTGAGATCCCAAACGTGCAATGTTGTTGAAATGAAGTGAGGTTCTTGGAATGCACCATGTTTTCAACTTTGGGCATGGGAAACAACAAGTTGGCCAAGGAAATCCACATTTTCGGCCAGGGGTAACATGGTGCAATGTTGTATGTGCAGTGAGTCTGAGGGAATAAGGTGGAAGGATGCCATGTATCGAGGCTGGCATGCAAGGGAGAAGCGGCAAGAATCGTCCCGGTTAACGTCCGGTGGTTCGACGGCACCCAACGCAACGGCGGCACCATACAAGTCCTGCAATGGGTTCAAACGTTTTGTGTGGGGCCACATGGCCAAGTGTGACTTACATTCTCATCTCTACAGTTTTCCAAGCATCCTAGGTGGCAGGAAACTTTATTCTCGACCGAAAGTGCCCGAAAATGGCTACGACATAAGATTGGTAAGCAACTTGAGAATGGAACTGGCTTTTTGAGATCCCAACCGTGCAATGTTGTTGAAATGAAGTGAGGTTCTTGGAATGCACCATGTTTTCAACTTTGGTCATGGGAAACAACAAGTTGGCCAAGGAAATCAACGTTTTCGGCCGTTTCTTTTGCGTCGGAAGGCAATAAACTAGTTCACGCATCACCCACTAGCAGTCATGGCCAGGGGTCACAAGGTGCAATGTTGTATGGGCAATGAGTCTGAGGGAGTGGGGTGGAAGGATGCCATGTATCGAGGCTGCCATGCAAGGGAGAAGCGGCGAGAATCGTCCCGGTTAACGTACGGTTGTTCAACGACACCCAACGCAACGGCGGCACCATACAAGTCCCGCAATGGGTTAAAACATTTTGTGTGGAGCCACATGGCCAAGTGTGACTTACATTCTCATCTCTATAGTTTTCCAGGCATCCTAGGTGGCAGCAAACTTTATTCTCGACCGAAAGTGCCCGAAAATGGCTACGACATAAGATTGGTAAGCAACTTGAGAATAGAACCGGCTTTTTGAGATCCCAAACGTGCAATGTTTTTGAAATGAAGTGAGGTTCTTGGAATGCACCATGTTTTCAACATTGGGCATGGGAAACAACAAGTTGGCCAAGGAAATCCATGTTTTCGGCCGTTTCTTTTGCGTTGGAAGGCAATAAACTAGTTCACACATCACCCACTAGCAGTCATGTCCAGGGGTAACATGGTGCAATGTTGTATGTGAAGTAAGTCTGAGGGAGTGGGGTGGAAGGATGCCATGTATCGAGGCTGGCATGCAAGGGAGAAGCGGCGAGAATCGTCCCGGTTAACGTCTGTTGGTTCGACGACACCCAACGCAATGGCGACACCATACAAGTCCTGCAATGGGTTCAAACATTTTGTGTGGGGCCACATGGCCAAGTGTGACATACATTCTCATCTCTACAGTTTTCCAGGCATCCTAGGTGGCAGGAAACTTTATTCTCGACCGAAAGTGCCCAAAAATGGCTACGACATAAGATTGGTAAGCAACTTGAGAATGGAACCGGATTTTTGAGATCCCAAACGTGCAATTTTGTTGAAATGAAGTGAGGTTCTTGGAATGCACCATGTTTTCAACTTTGGGCATGGGAAACAACAAGCTGGCAAGGAAATCCACGTTTTCGGCCGTTTCTTTTGCGTTGGAAGGCAATAAACAAGTTCACGCATCACCCACTAGCAGTCATGGCCAAGGGTAACAAGGTGAAATGTTGTATGTGCAGTGAGTCCGAGGGAGTGGGGTGGAAGGATGCCATGTATCGAGGTTGGCATGCAAGGGAGAAGCGGCGAGAATCGTCCCGGTTAAGTCCGGTGGTTCGACGGCACCCAACGCAACGGCAGCACCATACAAGTCCTTTAATGGGTTCAAACATTTTGTGTGGGGCCACATGGCCAAGTGTGACTTATATTTTCATCTCTATAGTTTTCCAGGCATCCTAGGTGGCAGCAAACTTTATTCTTGACCGAAAGTGCCCGAAAATGGCTACGACATAAGATTGGTAAGCAACTTGAGAATGGAACCGGCTTTTTGAGATCCCAAACGTGCAATGTTGTTGAAATGAAGTGAGGTTCTTGTAATGCACCATGTTTTCAACTTTGGGCATGGGAAACAACAATTTGGTCAATGAAATCCACGTTTTCGGCCGTTTCTTTTGCGTTGGAAGGCAATAAACTAGTTCACGCATCACCCACTAGCAGTCATGGCCAGGGGTAACAAGGTGCAATGTTGTATGTGCAGTGAGTCTGAGGGAGTGGGGTGGAAGGATGCCATGTATCGAGGCTGGCATGCAAGGGAGAAGCGGCGAGAATCGTCCCGGTTAACGTCCGGTGGTTCGACGGCACCCAACGCAACGGCGACACCATACAAGTCCTGCAATGGGTTCAAACATTTTGTGTGGGGCCACATGGCCAAGTGTGACTTACATTCTCATCTCTACAGTTTTCCAGGCATCCTAGGTGGCAGAAAACTTTATTCTCGGCCGAAAGTGCCCGAAAATGGCTACGACATAAGATTAGTAAGAAATTTGAGAATGGAACCAGCTTTTTGAGATCCCAAAAATGGAATGTTGTTGAAATGAAGTGAGTTTCTTGGAATGCACCATGTTTTCAACTTTGGGAATGGGAAACAACAAGTTGGCCAAGGAAATCCACGTTTTCGGCCGTTTCTTTTGCGTTGGAAGGCAATAAACTAGTTCAGGCATCACCCACTAGCAGTCATGGCCAGAGGTAACAAGGTGCAATGTTGTATGTGCAGTGAGTCTGAGGGACTGGGGTGGAACGATGCCATGTATCAAGGCTGGCATGCAAGCGAGAAGCGGCGAGAATCGTCCGGGTTAACGTTCGGTGGTTCGACGACACCCAACGCAACAACGGCACCATATAAGTCCTGCAATGTGTTCAAACATTTTGTGTGGGGGGGCACCATAAACTTTTGGTCCACTTTATTGACGAAGAGGGCGGCACGGTATTAGTCGAAGTAGATGTACAACATCGAAGTCGCGTAGGAGACGCTCCCCAAAAACCTAATCACCCCTGTCCCATATAGGATCTGGAGAGGCGGGGTTTCAGAGGTCTGCTCTCCCGTCGGAGAACGGTCAATTCAATTGGCGTTTACTACAGCCGTTACCATGTGATAAATGCGCCATTTTACTGCGCGCGGTTATTACACGCGATCAATACGGCTGTTTACCAAAATAATTGGGCATGGAATACTTTTCTACCAACATTTCTAAAAGTGAACACACCATTGGTCTGATAGCCATTAATTACAAAAAGTAGTTGAAAGCTTCTCTGGCTGCTCCATGGCGTGGCGTAGGACGAAGATCAAGAGGGCAGTGGAGAAACAGAGGAGAAAGCAGGGGAGGGGAGGGGAGACGACTCGGTGGCAGTTCAGATAGGCACCGTAAAAATGGCAACTGCCCCGCGGAAATGTACCCACCTTTTGTGGTAACAGACTTACAGGTGGGCCCCAGTGCTATAGATGCCATCTTCCTCTTGTATTGTCACGTCAAGTTCGCGCTCCTCCTCTTTGTGTACCTACGAATATTTACTCCCAGAAAACCCTTTTTCCGCAGTTCACCGAGACCACCGCCGCCGCCGCCATCCATCTCTCGACCTCGCCGCTCCTCAATCAACATCCCTCTCTGGGCCGCCGCATTCTCTCAACCGCCGTCATCGCCCGTCTCATCATCGCGCTGTAGATTGACCCACGACGCGTCGATTCACCACGGATCCATCGCTGGCGACACTCAGGTTAGTACTTCTTCTCTTCTGGATGCGATTGCAGAACGATTTCAGTTCAAACACTAATTTTGTTCAAGTTCACCAATGTCCTACTTGTCTAGACAGGAAATAAATGTGAAATCTTGTGCTAGATATAGATGGTAGCACGTATTTATGTTCGATGTCATTCATGATTGATTTGTCTGTTACACGTTTATTACTCAAGTAGATGGTACTTACATGCATCTGATTGAGATGTTGCACTCTACCTTCATGCATTTTTGATAGTTCCAGGTGCCCAATTGATGTTGGTAGTTGTTGTTGTGTGTGCCTTTTTCTAGGTAGGTAATTTGTGATGTTGAAAGTAAGACCTCTGGTACTCACACTGGCCTTTCTAGGACCAGTAGCTATTTTTAGTAATTTCCCTTTTTACTCTTCAGCAGTACAGTTGACTTGACCCCTTTTTAGGTTCAGTAGCTATTTTTAGTAATTTTCATTTTTACTCTTTAGCAGGACAATTGATGTGAGCCCTTTTTTTAGGACCAGAAGCTATTTCAATTAATTTCCCTTTAATGTCTAAAGCAGTTCAATTGATTGTCGGCACACCATTTCCTTGTCATACTAGTATATTTTCTTTTCTGAATTAGGCTGTTCTTCACATCATCCCCTGCGACACCAGTGCTTGCTTCCTTAGGAAGTATATGGTCTGAACGACGGTACGATTATGCTATGTATAGATACAAATGACACTAGAATGACTAATTTAGTTCGCTGTGAACCTTGATCAATTGATTTTCTCCGTTATTAATTGAAGTTCCGTACTTCCATGAAATTCTTGAATGCATATCAAATTTAAATTGCACTTGTATGAATTCTCTGAACCTTGATGCTGCTAGACTGCATTTAGTCCTAAATTTCTAGTGAACCTTCATGTTTCTTAACCTCTGCTGTTTTGGCACGTCTGCTAAATGTAACCGAAGTCAACGTTTTTGTACGATCAACATGCGGGTTTGCATATGATGGACTGCGAGTTCCTCTCTTACGTAGATGATGCTTCATCGGACAAACATATATTGTACTCAGTTTAGGTGTCATTTTAGTCAGATAGGTGTAATGATGTTCATGGATTGCTCTATCCTCTGCTGCAGTCACTGCCTAAGAAGTTCGCAGACTTGCTGGGGGACCGTAAACCCCGTGCACTGAAGCTGCTTGAGGTCGGCCATCGGCGTAGCACCACGTGGGACGTTGATGTGTGGTTGGACAACACTGGCCGCATGTTCGTCAAGCGCGGCTGGGAGTGTTTCGCCCGGACGTACAAACTGCAGAGAGGCTTTATTCTGATCTGCGCGGCTGGGAGTGTTTAGCCCGGACGTACAAACTGCAGAGAGGCTTTATTCTGATCTGCAGTGACGACGGCCGCAATGTCATCACAGTAAAGATGTTCGACCTGAGCAGTTGTCGCATGCAATACAACGCGACATTCAGTACATGCACTCTATCACCAAAAGGTCAGTTCTCGATTATGTAGCCGGAAATTGAGCTGCATTTGTTTTATACGATGAACAGAGGGATCTGTTAAGATGGAGTTGGCATACTTTGAGTTCTACTCCATCGTAGAAGACGCTACATCGGACAAAATGGTACGCTTCATCGACCCACACCACCACTTCAGTTATTTAGTCCGACAGAGTGTCTGAGCTATGAGCCTGTAGCTAGTTAAATTTGTGAATCAAATTAAGGTCTAGTAGATGGGTTGTAGTATCTCAAGTGCTCTTCGTGAATATGTTCACCCGATATGGTAAATTTCAGCTCCCATTAAAAGTTTTCTTTTCGAAATAATGTGCCAAACACCCTGATTGCTCAATTTTGATTTTGTAGAACTGATTACTCGGTACTACTTGTTTATATTTTTTATAGTACTCATCCATCATCAAACAGTAACCTTATTTGTTGTAAGCCCTCTTTTTCCATCTATTTAACTTTCATATTGTTGCAGATGCTGCCTAAGAAGTTTATGGAGTTGCTGAAGGGCAGTGAACCACGTGAACTGAAGCTGCGTGAGGCGGACGATCCGAGTAACAACAAGTGGGACATGGATGTGCTGTTCGATGCAGCTGGCCGCATTTTCCTCGGGCGCGGCTGGGACCAGTTCGCCCAATATTACTTCCTGCAGCCCGGCAGTTTCCTCCTCTTCAGTTTCGACGGCGACGCTTTTCTCACCGTCAAGGTGTTCAAGCTAGACATGTGCCGCAGGCACTACTTGTACGACCACGATGCTAGTTCAAGCAATGAAACTGGCCCAGATCCCAGGACTTATGAGGAGTGACCCATTCGACTCTTCTATCATTGTCTCCCAGAGAGCTGATCTTGATGACGATGAGAAGGACCACGTCCGTGAGCTTCTACCCCAAAAGATGAGTACATTGGAGTGCCATACGTGACTCGTTTGACGAGGACAAATGTGGCCAGATATGAGATAGTACGTATGGTGCCAATGCTATTTTTTTTTCAACACAATTTATGCTTACAACATGTGCCTTAGTATGACCTACTTCTTTTTGTCTTTCATCCACACGTTCAAAATTCAGAAACTACCCCAGTCCGTAGCGGACAGTGCTCGCATTCCATCTTCAGGCCATGCTGGGCTATGCCTCGGATCATCAGAGGCATTCACCACCGCTCCACACAACACGGACATGGACGGCCACATTATGTTTGGCAGGAATGCATGGCGGGAGTTTCCTGAAGGAAATCATTTAAATGAAAAGTAATCTCTTCTCATTACACTTAGGAGCACCCGTAACCGCCACTTGGACGTGAAGATTGTGATGCGGGCGATGTCGCCCTGGTTGTAGTACGTACTCTGCCAACCAGGACATTCTCATCAGATCATGAACAAATGGATGTCTGTAATTATCGTAGTGCTAACAGTGATGTGCTTGAGTACATTGATCACCAAAACCCTCTGATGTCTGCATCTGCAATGAAGATTAGTTGTCTTCTTTATTTTTTCAGTGGCAATTTGAAGTTTGCAGAAATTAACAAGGCGGCAACAACTATTCAGATGCATGCAATAATTGTTCAGTGACATTACATGACTCATGTGAGACTTCCACATGTTTTCAACCCTACTTTGTAGGCTATAGGGAATAAATCCCATCAGTTTTCCCTCAATCCTGATCATTTTTATGTCATTGGCGCCTAGTTAAGAGCCTGACACCTAGAAACTCAATGCAAAATATGCCTTCTAGGCAGCCGGCGCTTGCATGCATTGTTTAACTGCTCAATTAGCGCCAAGGCGTTGTGGTTGCTCTAATACGATGTCTACCAAAAAAAATTAAAAGCTCCCGCTAAAACGCCTAGTCTCTACGAAATTTTTTGTTCCCACCAAAAAAGAAAAGCAGCCTTTTTAAATTTCCTGCTAAAGTCTATTGATAACTGCACTTCTGCCCGTCTTGTTTCGCGATTGCATAATCTACGGCCCGCCTTGTTTCAATTGGATCTGATCGCCCTCATCGTGTTCACAGCGCGCGACATGTCGACGTCACCACCGGACTCTATGGAACGCCAAATCTCTCAGGTTATTCCTTTCTAATCTGCTTCTCGTCCGTCTCCGTGATCTCGCCGTTTCTTATATGGTCTCGATATTGGTTGTTATTATATGTTCTTCTCTGTGTTATTCTCTGTTCTTCCTCTGCTCGAAGCGTAAATCCGTGTATGAACACCTAGTCGATCATAGGTGTATCTGAGTTATGTGTGATTTGAGTTTGCCGTGCTGTGCTGAATCGTATTGATGATGGGAGACTCGTTATCCATGTTAATAATGCCATGTAACTATTCTTTTATTTCAGATTCTCTAACTGACTGATTATTTGGGTTCTCATTTTTTTCCTTCTATCTAACTGTAGACGACCGAGGCCATTTGGAAAGTTAGCCTGTTCTACGAAGATGAGGATAAAAACAAGAAAGTTCTGGAAGCAAAAATGGACGCGAATGACATCTGCTATATGAATTTTATCAATATGATTGAAAGAGTTGGTTTCAATGGCGCGCATCATTACCTCTACTCAGGCTAAATAATGGCAGTGGCAGAGGAAAACTTGTTCCCATCGAGCATGTAAGTGATGTGGAGCCATTGGTATGCAGGCACATTAATGATAAGAAGATCAACATGTGTGTGTTAGGGAGAAGGTCAGCGTTGATGTTGCAACACAAGGGTCTCTGCTTGATGATGAAAGTGGATCCACCAGAAACAAGCGACTGATCACTCTCACAGGTTATACTTTCATCCCAAATCTCCAACGTGCAACTCCTTCAATACAGACTTTAATAAAAAAAATCCCGGTAACATTTTCATGCTTTCCTTGCCTAATCCACAATTTTGATAAACATGCAGTTAGGGATGCAACCAATGGGCAACAAGCTTCAAACGAAACAGAAGATACAAATTTCTCGTTTACCAAATGCTGTTCGCCTAGTATCCTCAACAAAGGAGTGTCTTCAAGAGCTAATATCAGATGATGGGTACCAAAAATTTATTGACATGGTTATTGAATTTTGTGTCAATCACTCCATTGAAATTCCTGACTTTCGGGAATCATACATTCTGCGTGGTGGTCGTGCACGTCATCAGCTTGATAAGCTTACCAAGGAGCATTACTTTCGAGTGGAAATTTTTCGTGCAACATTGGACACTCAACTATTTGAAATAAATCGAAGGTTTAATGAGAAGGTAATGGATCTTCTATCTACTAGTGCTACTCTGATTCCTAGAAATAAATTCAAAGGGTTCAAAGCTGGTGATATTTGTGAGATGGTGAAGAAGTACTATCCAGCTGATTTCCCCCAAGATATCTATGGACTACAACAACAACTAAAACATTTTGTTTCGGATGCTTCCAAAGATGAAGAGTTGAAGAATATATCAACCTTGATTGATCTTTGTCGATGCCTTGTGGAGACGGGAAGACATACTATTTACAATTTGATTGAAAGGTTACTTCGCTTGCTCATTACCCTTCCGGTTTCTACGGCGAGTGCTGAACGTGCATTTTCTGGCATGAAGATTATTAAAACAAGGTTGCGTAATAAGATGGAAGATGGCTATCTTGCGAACAACTTGTTAGTTCATATAGAGAGTGGTATTTTGGAGAAATACAGCTATGATGACATCATTGCAGATTTTAGCAAGATCAAGGATCGGAGTGCTGATTTGTAGTATGCAACTCCATGCCTACACCTCCGATGTGTAGGTTCTTTTCGTATAGCTTCTCATGTCTAGTAGTAATTATATATATATGTACGTATCTTCTGGTCTCATAACCAAATCAGAGTAATAAACTAATGACTAATATGAAGTGCGATGGTTTAGAGCATTTTTTTGTGCTTTTTTGTAGCTTGGCCCGCCCAACATTTTTTCTCGAGCTCCGCCACTGCACACGGAAGGTATTTTTTTTTCCATTGCTGCCACTACGTACCAAAACTAGTGTACACGTACATACTTAATTCCATCCAACTTTTTTTTTGTTTTTTCCATGCTGCACGAAAATCAAAGCATACTTACCATTACTGTCATATTTTTTTCCTTGCTTTTGCTGTCCTGGTCGTACACTACATCCAGGTTCTGCTTCCGCACCAGAACAGGATCAAATTCCACGCGCAGCCTGGTCTTCCTTTCCATCTTTTTAACTTTCCATCGCTAGCTCTGGTCGTTCGAAACGGCTATGCGCGATAGCGAAAAGACGCGACCATCGATCTTCCTCCTCGACTCGCCCACACACGACAACACGCCAACTCGCCAATCCAATACTTTCCAGCAAAAATTAATCTGCCAATCTTTACAAATCTGCAGATCGATATTCAACTGGACGAACACTCTCGCGGTGATCAACCTGGCGCTCTGATACCACATGATGTAAACGTTTGCCCGATCTTTCACCGCAAGAACCACCGAGATAACTATTCTCCCAATCACGTGAGCGATACACGTAACCTGAAGAACATGGATAGATTTAGGCGAGAAACGCACGAACCCTCTTGGCATATCCAAGAACACTCGCATCTTTATTTCACGCCAAGCTAGACAACTCTAGGCAGATCCAAGAGCCCCCTAGCCACGAACGAACCCTCTTGGCATATCCAAGAACACTCGCACCTTTATTTGCAAAGATAACTGACGAACGTCCGAGACGCCGCCTACACGCCGATCCCCTAGGGACGGTGGTAACCTGGAACTTTTAGTTCTACATAATTTTCAACCTCCCTAAAACCCTAGGCCTTGGCTCTCTTTATATAAGAGGCCAACCCCTAGTCGGTTGGACAAAGCCAAACCAAAACTAACTCGAACCTAAACCTAGTTGGACTCAAACTGGATACAAACCGGCCCATTTAGAAGGCTCGGCCAACACATGCGGCTCGCAGGCCTTAGACATTATACATCGTAGTTTATTGTCCTAGCGTGCTAACCAGTAGATGCCCGTATCACATATATAATTTGGAAGATACACCAGAAACATCCGAAAAAATTCTTAAAATTGCAAAAGAGCGATACAGAGGCTGGCGAGGAAATCTAAGCAGCACTTACAAGGCATACAAAACAGATGATGCCACAAGGCCAGTTAAACCAGAAGATTTACAACCGGAAGAGTGGGAATGGCTGATCGAGTACTTTGGCACTGATCCGAAATTCCGGGTTATTTCTATGCTCACTGTTTGTGAATTTTGTACTATCATGAAATGGTTTGTGTGATAAGTTTTTTATATAACTGAATGAGCAGGAACTCAGCCAAAAGAACACGGATAACCGTACGCAACTGAAGACAAAACACAGAGCAGGATCAAAATCCTACTCTCAACTCAGTTTTGAGAATGTATGGGCCTAGTCACTATGCATGCTTCGGTGCTCACTGTTCTTTAATGTTTATAGCATCTAATTGTTGCACTACTTGTAGAGGAATTCAGAAACTGGAGAAGAGCCAAACTGTATTGCTCTATGGAAACTCACCCACACAAAGAATGAAACATGGACTACCAAAGAGTCGAAGTACGTTTACGTGAGTATACTGACTTAGAAGCTACTCTAAACATATTTACTGTTCTCCATCATGGATGTTTCTTCATCTGATTTGAGAGTTTTTTTCGTAATCAGGACACAACATGTAAAGAGATTGAAAGCAGATCAAAGGAAACTGGTTTTCCAGTTTCAGCAGAACAAAGAATCAATATTTTCCATAAAGCTTATAAAGAAATTGTTGATTGCAAGTCATCGCAGCCTCGTGGGTTCGGATACATGGCCAAGCTACAAAGTAGTTCTCAAAGGTTTAAGTTGCAGGTTGAGAAGCAAGCTCGTGCTACGGAAGAGGACCAAAAAGTAAACTCACAGCTCACCCAGCAGGTCACTAGTTTAGAACAGAAGTTACTAGCTGAACATGCAAGCATGGAAGAGAAGATTAATTTAGAGCGTGCTGAGAGAGAAAATCTTGAGGAGAGGTTATTGGAAGAGCGTGCTGAAAGGAAAAAAAATGATGGAGTTGGGGAGAAACTCAAGAGAAGAATTTGAAAAAAAACATGCATGCACAGTTTAAGTGTTTAACGCACAGTTTCAGTCAAAGTTTGAAGAGTTCGCCGCACATATGAAAAAAACAGAAGATGATTACACTTCAGGTGATGATAGTCATACACTTGCAAACTCGTAAGAATTAACTGTTTACTTGCGTTGCTAACAATGCACTTTTTTTTTCCAGACGTTTAAGAAGTCAAACCAGCAAACATCACTTGGAAACAGCCCTGCTAAGAAAATAATTCCTCCGCGCAGCACGTTACACACTCATCAAATGTATAAACATGTTGTAAGTCACAAACTTGTACAATTCGGTACTAGTACATTCTGTTTTTGCTTCACCCACACTATAGCGTTGCTGCACCCACCTTATAGCCTTGCTGCACCTTATGTTTCACTATGGGTTGTGGCTTCGTTGAGTTACAACAACTGTTTTTGCTTCATCCACACTATAGTCTGCTGCTTCTTATGTTTCAGCATGTGTTGTTGCTGACTAGACTCACAACTTAATCAAACAATAGATATGTGCTATCTAGGGACATGAACTTAATTTTTTTTACTGTTGATTGCAGGAAGGCAATCACACTTCAGATGAAAAAATATAGCTGCACTGGATGCTACATCACGTTCCTACGATATATTTCAGTTTGATTTGATCCATATTATATGAGAATTTTGATTTGTATGTATTATAAACAGCTATGAGAACTATGATTTGTGTAAATAAACATATTTTACGTACGGTTTTGAATATTTTAATTCAATACCCATATTTTTGTCTCCTTTTTTTATATTTTTTCCCTTTAACGTGGCAATAGGTAATTACCACGATAAATGTAGTGTTGCGTGAAGCCTTAGTCGCCACAACTACGTGTTTTGTTGAAATAGACTTTCACCACCCTCAGTGGAGAGATCGTCGCAATATTTTTTCTCCACTAAGAATTTGGCCATTGCGATAGCTAATTCGCGCCACCAAACTAAACTTTGTTGCAATAGTGATGAGGACATCCCTAACTCTTCACCTATTGTTACACATGAGGATGCTCTAATACAAACTAATGAAGTAAGGATTGGACCAATGACAAGATCAAGAACCAAGCTATTACAACAACAGGTGAATTCACTCCTACTTGAATATAATGTTTATAATTGTGATAGCTTTATACTACCTAAATCCTTGCATTTGTGTATTCTTAGGTTTGTTGATAACACAAGCATGAATGGAGATCATGGAGAGGAGATACACAAGGATGAGCATGGATTACAAGAGGAGATGGAAAACAATCAATAACATGGTGAAAACAACAAATAACAAGTGTTATGATGACAAGGGGATGGTGCCTCCACAAGGTCAAATGCACTAAGTGTGGAAAACAATGCCATATTGTTATTTCACACTCATGGATGGACAAGGCAAGAGGAGGGCGCCCACAAGGAAGCATCAATGCGCCATATGGAGTTCTAGTAGTAGTAGGATTGGTTTGTATACCAATTTGGCCGCACCCCTTGTGTATGGGGTCGGTTTGTATCCAATTGTGGTAGTGTTAGGAGTCCTAGTCCTATTAGGGTTGGTGCTTGCGCAAGGGAGAGCCTTGTGGCCGCACCCCCTCTCATATATACCCCTTGGGGCGCATAGAAGAGATTAGACTACGTTAAAACATAAACCCTAGACCTCTGGTTTGAAACTGCTTGTAAGCCTTTCATCTGGAAGTTCATCTGCAAAATTTACATGTTACCTGCTGTTCCACTGGGAATAAGACGGTACAGGACCACTTGTAGTCGGTGGATTACTTGTGCAAGAGTGTGGAGTTGAGAATATCCTTGGGGTTGCTATCTTTTGCATTGGCATCAGGGATCAGCCGGGAGAGTTCTTAGTGGCGCACTAGTTATCATACTGGAGTTGTCTGTGAGTTCACTGAGAAGATTGGGCCACCCTTTATCAAATAGAGAATGCCCATACTTCTCGCCACCGAACAAAAATTTGTAGAAATAGAATGGCGCAACGAATAGTTGAAATTATCGCAGTTGTTTCTAGCTACTAAAAATTTGGACGTTTCGAATACTACATCTCGCCACGAAATTAAAATTTGTAGAAATAGAATGGCGCCACGAATAGTTGAAATTGTCGCAGTTGTTTCTAGTTACTAAAAAATTGAACGTTGCGAATACTACATCTCGCCACGAAACTAAAATTTGTAGAAATAGAATGGCGCCACAAGTAGTTGAAATTGTCGCACTTGTTTCTGGCTACTAATATTAAGGCCGTTGTGATTACTATTTAAAACTCGTGTTACCACGATTGATTGTGTGTGGCAAATTGTTGTTTTCACGCGTATAAGGTTTGTTGCCATAGTTTTTTGCCACACAATTGGACGTGGCAAATAAACTCGACTTTTGCAACGAAAGACCAGGCGCAACGGAACACTCGCCGTTGCCATATTGGTCGCTCGCCACGTTTCGGTATTTGTTGAACTAGAGCTGTACCAACGAAAAACGTAGGTTGCGTTAGGTGCGAGACGCAACGAAAAAGCGTGTGGCAATTGGCCGAGTAAATGGTTGCAAAATGTCAATTTTGTAGCCACGTATCTCATTGCGCGGAGAGAGGCTAGTACCACGCCATTTTTCGCGACGCTTCCCAATGAAAGTCTTTTCGATGCAACACATACCTATTGCGACGATTAGGCACTTGTTACAACGATTTCGTTCGTTGCAATAGCTCGGTTTTCTTGTAGTGTATCAATAACCCCGCTAATACATATGCATAGGCTTAGGTAGTATAACATTCTTATAAACACAAACAATATTTATTACTAGGAAAGAATTCACCTTATAATGAACACCAGTGAGGCTCAATATTTCCTTCCAACTTAAGCATGTATAATCACCATGGACCCCTATTATATCCTCATCATCCTCCCTTTCTTCAAGACAAGACGTCCATGGCTTGTGGTAAACTGAGCATGGAAGAAACAAAAAGAACAACATGTATGCACAATATATGTATCTATAATGGGGTGCATTAGTTGTGTGCACATGATAAAAATTCTCACATGACATGGGACCACTAATTTTGCATGTAAACAACACATAATTGTCATATGAAAAAATAGCATCTCATCAAATAGCAATCACAATTGCAAGTATAAGTGAAGCTCATAGAGTCATGATCATAAGGAGACACATCTATGTATACATTCGTATTTTTTAGTACCAAATCAAGTGTTCTCACAGAAGATCTATGATCAATTTTGGTGGTGGTAGTACACTCAAGTGCGTTAACATGTTTATTATTTTCATTATCAAAGTTGCAACTCAATTTGCAAATATAAGTGAAGTATAATTCAGTAGCACATGTAATTATCAAGTCTTGTGGCAAACCAAACATATGGTAAAATCATGCTCATATTTAGCAAATTGTAAATAATCCAACCAAGGTAACACAATGTTCAATTCAACAATTTTATCACAAGTAATACATATTTGATCCACCATAAAAATTTCATTCATGTTATAGTCACCAACCAAATTAAAAGTGAAACAAGTAGTATAGGTGATAGAATTGACATATGAAACTTCAACAATCTTATTCATAGCACATTGCACAGTAATTGGTTCATGTAACATGAGGGAATAGACAATATTATTAGGTGGTATTTTAGCAAGCACTTCTTTATGTGTAATAAATACCACATGCTCAAAATTTGAAATTATCACATGGTGGTGAACTATATATGCTTGTCAACTCACAAGAATCAGCTAGCAAATTAGTACACTCACAAAATTCAGCACTTGTAGTTTGTAGCTCGAAATGAGCACCAATGTCAATGGCATTCTTCTCAGATGTAGTAGGTACTGATTCATCTTCCTCTAGTGGTGATGTAGGTTGTACTTGAGAAGGCTCCCTTTCTTCAAAAGCAACCTGCATATCACAATCAACAACACTAGGAACAATGGTATGCTCCTCCAATATATGTGGTGGTGGTGCAGGTTGTACTATAGGATCCCTTTCTTCAAAAGCAACCTGCACATCACAAGAAACAACACTAGGAGTAGACATGATTTCATTAGTAGGAACAACTTTACATGACTCTATAACCTCTAAATTGTCTAACCATTGCATCGCAAGGATTTCAAGTCTTACCTTTCCAAGGAATTGAGGAGGCAAAAATAATGGTTGCCGTCTATTGTCCCAAAATTTTGGAAGCCATGCGTGTATTATCCAATTTTTCTTATAGTCATAAAAGAATTGTATATCCGGATAATGACTGTCAAAATTAACCTTAAATCTGTTGCACCATTTTTCACTCAACAAAAGATGACAACAACTAAACTCTCTAGGAAACACATGACCTAAAATTTGCCTTGTATGGTAATGAATTGTTAATGGAACAAAAACCATGTGAGTAATGAGAACTGCATCATCTTTAGTAGGTAACAGAAAAGGTGTCAGTGTTCTTGGAACCAACTGCAATTTCTCAACAACATCAATACTCACAAAATCATATCGCGTACCTTTATCAAGGGTAATAGCAACATTGCTACCTTTGATGTCTGCTGTGAAGTGGAACAAATCTGACGCAGGGATCCCACTAGCATCCTCCTCCCAAAATGTATAACTGCAAGCATCCACACTAGAAAAGTCCATTGATCAATTTGTTTGTGAAAACAAAATAACAATGAGTTGTGGTGTTCTCTCACAACTCACTCAAAACCAGCAAAGAAGTGCTTCTCTTACCGTTCCAAAGTGAATAGGATTTATTTACCAACAAGTATCAATGAAGAGTGTACCAAGTGTGATGTCGCACCCGGACTTCTAGAGGATACTCGCAGTTCCGTTGAACAGTAGTTGGTTGGATTACGGGGCTTACCGGCACCCGCATCTCTTACGAGTAGGCCAACACACGTATGTGTGACAACCAACCCCTATCTGTTCATCGTCTACGTAAACCATCCCATAGAAATCAGGATACTACCATTGACGTACTTCATACCCTACACACATGGTACGTCAACGGCGTTGAACAAAATGATAACACAACAGATCTCTAAGACACAAAAGATGGAAATAAGTTGCAAATGGCTCTCACTAGAGCAGAGATAGCAAATACAATAATCCAGAGGACACATGTCCCAACATAACATCATTACATCTCAGCGGAAGCATTCAAAGGGTCTGAGTACAGACAAATCCAAATAGGATTAAGAAGCCGGGAATGAAAGGAAAAACGGAGCCCATCCACGATGTCTCGGATCCTGCCCGGGTCCGCTACCTACTCGTCAGCAGCCTCGTCAAACTCCACGTAGTAGCCGTCACGGGGATCCTCGTAAGCGTAGTCTGCGGAAACCACAGCCCCAAAGGGGGTCAGTACATAAACGTACTGGCAAGCAAGACTCACGGTTCACCAAAGTGTAGCCCGTCAACACCAAGCACAGATGCCTTGGGTTCAACAGAAGAAAGGGATATAAAATATGCTGCAACTGGCTGCATGTAACATCCCAAGTATGAAATATCCCTTAGAATGTTTTGTTTATTGTTTTAATTCAAGCAATGCATCATGTCATCATCTCATTGCATTTGTTTTATTTTTGGTTGCATTTGTTACTAATTGTTTTGCATCTGTTTTATCTTGTTTTCATAATCAAACTCAAACAATTTCAAATGGTTATTGTCATACTTGATCTGTTACAACTTTTGGAATAAAAATAACAAATAAAAACAACCATTTTATTCCATGTTGAGCACTCATTAAATTGTTGGTTTTAATCAAACCCTTAATCCAATCAATTAATTCAATCAGTAATTTCTAAATCATTTCAAATTCAAACCAATTCTCAAAATCAGTACCTTTTTGAATCCATAAAGTTCACCACACATTTGTACTCTTTAAATCATTTTAAAAACTTAGGGGTAACCCTATTGAAAATGCTTTGTTTTCCTAATATTACATAATATTGAAAATATCATTAAATTGGGTTTAATTTTCAAACAGCAAGCAAACCTTTAAACTTTTGAAAATTAAAGCTACCAAATGTTTGCATTTGGTCTATTAAACTTCCCCAAATTTTTCCAAATTTTTTCCTAAAACTAAAACCTCTCTTTTCTTCCAAAAGCAAAAGCTACAAAAAAAAACAGAAAAGGAAAAATAAAAAGGAGCAAAACCGCAGCGCGCGCGGCAGCTAACAGCAGCCCAGCCCACCTAGCCTAGCGCGCGCGCGACCCAGCCCGCCTAACTCCCCCCGTACCGCTTCGCAATTCGTGCGATCCTTCTGTCTGGCGTACGGCAGGCCATCCGCGGCGCCACCGCGGCAGTACGCGCCGACGGCCAGGAGAGCACCTAGGCGCCTATATAGCCCCCTCGAGCAGCGAGCGCAGCCCTAGGCTAAACCTAGGACCCTGTCCCATCGCCAGCGCCGCCAATTTCTCCTCCTCGTCGCTCTCCCCACCTCTGGATCCCTCGCCGGCGACAACCCTCTGAACATCGCCATGGCGCCACCCACCTAGCCTCTCCCCTCCCTGTCCACCTACTGGAACCGCACCGCCACCATCCCTTCTACGCGTTGGACACCTGAGCTCGCACGGAGGAGCAGGGAGACAGCACCGCCGTCCTCGACCGCCTCGTCACCGCCGTCGTCATCAGCGCGTCACCGTCGAGCCTCTGCCACGATTTACGCCGGTGGTGAGCATCCACCATCTTCCTCTCTCCCCCTGTGCTTCCAGTACCGCGCTCGCACGCCTCCATCCATCACCAGCACGAGCGCCTGTTGCCGTTGATCGCCGCCGATTAGATACGCCGTTCTGTCAGTGTCGCGCAAACATTCGTTCGTCAGAGTTTCAGAATCGCGACTGAAGCCATATCCTCAGTGCGTACCTGTTATCTGACAAGGAACGCGCAGTAGCGCAATGGTTCAGTGCTTGCGCTTGCAGCGCGCGGTCGAGGGATCGACTCCCCGCGCCCGCATAAATTCCCAACCTTTTTGTTTCTTCCGTACTGACATCCGTTGCCCACATGTCATGCACTCCTGTGGCCACGCAAGCAGCAGCGCCACGCTGGCCCCCCCAGGCCCACGTGCAGTGGCTGTGGCTAGGCCACTGCACGGTAACAAAAGTTTGCACGCCCAGTTTTAATTCAAATCTTTTTTTTTAAAATGGCAGAATAAAAACCCAAACTTTAAACCTCAATAACTTTTAATCTATAATTCTAATAAATAAAAGTTGTATATGTTTTCTGTTCAAAATTAAGTGATCTTTCCAATTGTTCCATTTGTGTTCTGTTTTGAGTTTTCAAAATGCATTAAAAAATTCAAATTTGAATAATTCAAATGTAATTTGCAATAATTCATAAATAATTCATACTAATTCCAAATAAGGCAAATAAAATATGTTTTTCATACCATTTTGAATATCCTATTCAAATATAAAATTTGTTTCATTGTTTGAATAATTTAAATTGCCTAAATAATTTAATACTTGTTTAATTCAATTAAATTTGATAAAATCATAACTTGCTTAATATAAAATATTTTTGAACATGCAAAATATGTTTTCAAACCATCAAAGTGTGAACTTTTCAAATGTGAATTTGAATTTATGATTTGAACCAATAAAATTCAAATAATATTCAAACTTGTTTTAAATTCAATTAAAACTTGTTTAATATTGTTTAATTCATAATAAATTCATCCTAATTCAAATTTCAATATTTGAAACATGTAATCCAACTAAAATTTGATGTTCTTTTCCAATATAAATTTTGTTAATTGTTTTGCACACTTTGAATTGATGAAAACAATAATTGTTTGTGTGACATGTTTAAGTAACCAAATTTTCCAAACTTGTTCTATTCCTTTCCTTTGCATCTATTATTGTTATTTTGTTGTTATCTTGTTATCATCATCATGCATGCATCATGATAACAACTTTCACCTAATCCTTATTTGTAAATCATTTGTTCCACTTAATTATGGACCTTTTCCCATATGCAACTCTTTTAGCATAGGGGTCCATTTAAATTGTATTATCATGTTAGCTAGTTTATTTTGATGCAACCATTAATTTGTCATGCATCATCTTGATTGTGCACAATGCCATGAGAATGATTGTTTACATTCCTGTTTTGTTTGTTTGCTTCTTCTCGAATAGACGACGACGTTGAGGCAGACGATCCTTACAGCACCCCTTCTGAGGATCTAGCTCAGTACCCGGCTGCTGAGTTCGCAGGCAAGTTATCACTCACATGAACCATTGTATTCCTTTCAACCCTGGTTACCGATACTTTCCGTTGTCTATTTTTGCTAGCCTTAGTGGTAGTTGTTCCTGTTACGAACCTATCACATGAATCCTTTAACCCTGATATTGCCTCACCACCCCTCCTACAACCCTGTTGATTGAGCCAGTGTCTTACTAGCATGCTTATGTTGTTTTCCTCGAGTCTGTTACCCGTTACTTTCAGTTACTATTTCTTTATGTTCTGGGGGCTCGATGTTTAATCAATCAATCAATCATGCTAATATTATTGTTAATAATAATTTGATGATAAGGCACCGGCAGAAGGCCATGTGTGGTTTTGAGGCCTGCTAGTGTCGACCCTAATAGGAAAAGGGTCTTGTCTACTGATCCATGATGAGCGCACTACCCGCATGTGGGAAGCGAGTATGGGCGCCCCCCTCAATTTTATTCGATTCGCATCTCGTCCAAATCATCTCATTTAGTTCGTGCTTTCTATTTGCCGCATGCATGTTTTTGCGAGCCCAGCGCAGGGTGGAACTTTTGTAGTCGGCATATAGGGGGACACGTTCTTAGAGTGCTATGAGGGTCCATTTTCTTCTGGGCTCGATTAGCCGTGCGCCCTAGGTGCTTTGGGCTTGATGCGGAGAAGAGTTGAGTTGTGTTGAGTGCCTCGCTTGGTGGGAGGCATCCCATCTGGCGGGTTATTCATACGTGTACGGCCAAATTGGTGCAACCCTGCAGGGATAATCTTCTCGAGAAGCCGTGTTTTCCGCGGTTATGGACTACTTGGTGAAAGTACTGGCTAACAAGTACTCAGGACAACTTAAACTTAATGATTCACTATCTCACACCCCATGATTAACAAATTGACTAGTAATAGGATTATTGTCACAATAAATTGATTCATCTTAATCCAACTGGGTGAGTTATCCTCGGATTGCTTCTTTGGATAAGGGGCGAGATCCAGGATGGGTTTGTTTGAAGTTATCTTTCAGTTGGTTACAACCCTCGATCTTATCCCCTTTCTGATAGTTGGAAATGATAGAATCTCTGTAGTTGGTTAGCGCAGCCAGTTGCAGCATCTTATGTACCCCTTCTTTCCGTTGAACCCAAGGCATCTGTGCGTGTGTTGACGGGCTATACTTTGGTGAACTGTGAGTCTTGCTTGCCAGTACTTGGATGTACTGACCCCTTTGGGGCTGTGGTTTACGCAGACTACGATTACGGCTACGACGACCACCAGGATGGCTACTTCGTGGAGTTTGACGAGACTGCAGACGAGTAGATAGCTGGATCCAGGACCTACGTGGATGGGCTTCGTCTTCTTTATTTTTCTCCGGCTTCTTAAGCCTGTTGGATTTGTCTGTACCCAGACACCTTTGATTGCTTCCGCTGACGTAATGAATGCTATGTTGGGACATGTGTCCTCTGGATGATTGTATTTGCTATCTCTGCCTTAGTGAAGGCCATTTGCAACCTTATTTCAATCTTTTGTGTCTTAGAGATAAGTTGTGATCATCATTCGTTCAAAGCTGTTGACGTACCGTGCGTGATTGATATGAAGTACGTCGACAGTAGTGCCTATGACTTCTAGTGGATAGTTTACATCGACGGTGGAATAGCAGGGCTTGTGTTGTCGCGCATAAGCGCAGGCCTACCAGGAAGCTGGGACGTGGGAGCAGTTATGCCCCATAATCCAAGCACCTGCTATCCAGTTCGGCCCGATGAGTATCCCTTAGAAGCCAGGGTGCGACAAATGGTATCAGAGCCTGTCTGCCTGTAGGATCCCTTTTACTGGTCGCAGTTGAGTTTAGAAACTATTTTGTAGCTATATAGGAAAAATGAAACGTGAGAGTAGGAATTCTGCCATTTTTCTTCTTTCCCCACCCACCCACCCTTTTCTGGTAAGGAAGTGCAACGTTGTTTTCTGTTCCCACCTAAACTTTCAAGTTAGGATTTCACGTGTTTTGGGTTCTCCGTAGTACCTCAGGAGTTTTTGGTCTCGTTTTCCCGATGTTGCTTCGATATCCTGTTCTTCTGAAGAACCTTTCGTCCGTTGAAACCTTGTTGTTGTTTTCCACATCCTTTTTCTTCTACCGGAGTCTAATCAAAACTTCCCCGATCATCTGCAGATGGATCTCAGGTTCTACCCGCAGGTGGTTCGGATGACTCGCTGTGAGAGCACCGCCGGTTATCCGGAGATGCTGAGAGACATGGTTACCTATCTGGGGTTCCATTGGGCACCAGAGTACCAGGTCTACGAGCAGCAGCGAGAGTTTGACCAGACCTGCTACCGGGCTATCGTCTACATTCTGTCAGATGATGGCAGGAGCATTGTCCACCGCGACGAGGCAGTAGGTTCCACAGTGGATATGGCCGTGCAACAGGCAGCGTACGTGAGTCTCACTGTCCTCCGTGCTGACTACTGGGGGTTTGATGATTCCATCTATCGTCACATCCCCCGTGGTTACATCACGGCAGCGGGAGTTCACTTCACTCTCCACAGCAACCTGGATACCTACGAATCTGATAGCTCCAGGCTGCACACCACTGCTCAGTTCGTGAGGCACAGTGATGCAGTTGCTTCCACACTTTCTCAGGAGTTAGCCTCAGTCAGGGAGCAGCTCTATCTGGCGTTGACTCGTCTGGCTACGTACACCACAGACTTTGTTGGAGACGAGCGCTTTGCACGTTTCACTCAGCCAGCTGGATTTCCGCTGCCAGATGCTGGAGGTTACGAGCCGATCAGAGGTCCACTTCTCGACCTTGGTCCGGGCTACACTGGGATTCCCCGTTTTGGAGCACAGGGAGATGACGCTTTCTACTTCACCACACCGAGAGTTGCTCTCAGAGCAGTTCCTACCTACAGGGATCGTCGTGATACTTACTTCCGTGGGATTCCTCCTCACCGTATCTCTCGTCGTACTACTCACCGCCGTCCTGCGTGATGAGCATGGGAGTACCGATGTATCCATTCATAGCTATGTTTAGTTATCCTTTGGCATTCGAACCATGTATTGGTCTGTTGGATATTCTGATGTATTTGAACATGTGATGATGTACCTGTTGGTTATCTATTCATGCGTCGGAATAATCTATCTTTCGGTTACCAAGTCTATCCTTTTCTATTGTTGTGCTAAAATGCATTTCTGTTCAGGATGCCTCCAACCAGGAACAACCCGCCTCCGCCACCACCAATGGGGGAACTGTTAGCTCAGATGACCCAAGTGGTGACACAGATGGCCCAGATCCAGGCTAACCAGCACACCAACCAGAATGCTCCGCGAGTCAGCATCAAGGAGTTTCTGAGCATGGGGCCGAGAGCTTTCGTGGCAACACGTGAGCCTCTGGATGCTGATGACTGGATCAGGGAGATGAACAGGGCTCTGGAGATAGCTCATGTTGGTGAGGAAGATAAGGTCAAGTATGCCACCTACCTACTGAAGGGTCAGGCAGCTACCTGGTGGGAGAACTACCAGACCATGAGAGCTGGCTATCCTATCACCTGGGGATGTTTCAAGGATGCCTTCCTGAAGCACCACATCCCAGATGGTCTCATGGAAAGGATGCGTGAGGAATTCTGCTCTCTCAAACAGGGCAAGCTGGACGTCCTCGGCTACCAGAACGAGTTCAATCGTCTCGCTCGATACGCTGGTGACGAGGTGTCCACTGAAGCCAAGAAGATGGCAAGGTTCCGCCGAGGTTTTAACCCGGAACTGAAGTACGCTCTCACCAACATCAAGTGCAAGGACTTCGTGGAGCTCGTGAACACCGCGCTCAATGAGGAGAATGGGCGCAAGGCGTTCGAAGAGTCCCGCAAGCACTCGCGTGAGGGTGGTTCCTCCTCCAACATGACCACCCCTCCGCAGAAGCGCCGCATCTGGGTGCCAAATGGTGCTGTCACTAGGGCTCCAAATGCCCAAGCTTCTCCAGGCTTTGGTCCCCGCCCACCCAACCCATCTCAGATGCAGGGTCAGAGGATTCCAATGGGGCAGCCAAGGCCAGGTCCTCCTCGTGTCGTCACTTGCTTCAAGTGCAAGGAGACTGGACACTACGCTGATAAGTGCACTTAGAGGCAGCTACCTCCACCTCCTCGCCCCAACACCAACCAGGCAATGGTTCGTGCTCCCCCGGCTAAAGCCTTCAACTCCAACAACAGGCCTGTCGGGAGGACCGCGAGGGTGAACCATATCAAGGACGACAAAGCTGAGGAGGCTGCTGACGTCGTTCTCGGTATATTACCCGTAAACTCTATTCCAGCTAAAGTGTTGTTTGATACTGGAGCATCGCATTCTTTTGTGTCAAAGATTTTTGCAAAAGCATACAACCTAGTTTGGTTCCGCTAAGCAATCAAATGACTGTTCACTCTCCGGGACCGCAAATGTTGACATCCAAGATAAGCATGGACAATGAGATCCTAATTGGAGGTCGCATATTCCTTGCTTCACTCATGTTGCTGGGAAATTCTGACATTGATGTCATTCTGGGTATGGATTGGTTGAAGACCCACAAAGCTAAAATTGACTGTGCTCAAAAGTCAATAACTCTCTCCCACACTTCAGGCCAGATAGTCTATTCTCCATATGGATCAAGTTCTGTTCAGCTGTTCAACCTCGATGCCAAACCCCTTCCTGCAATTGAAAATGTTCCGGTGGTTGGTGAATTCCCTGATGTCTTTCCAGAAGAGTTGCCAGGGATGCCTCCGGACAGAGCAGTTGAGTTCGTGATCGAGCTTGAGCCAGGTACTGCTCCAATCTCTAAGCATCCATACAAGATAGCTCCTCCTGAACTGAAATTGTTGAAGAAGCAAATCGATATGTACATGGAGAAAGGTTACATTCAGCCTAGTTCCTCCGCTTGGGGTTGCCCAACTCTGTTTGTTGCCAAGAAGGATCAAACAAAAAGACTCGTGGTTGACTATCGTCCTCTCAACGAGAAAACCATCAAGAACAAGTATCCAATTCCTCGTATCGATGATCTTTTGATCAACTTGCTGGAGCCTCAATATTCTCAAAGTTGGACTTGAGGATGGGTTACCATCAGATAAAGATCAGAAAGGAAGATATTCCTAAGACAGCTTTCACCACTCGTTACGGTCTA
Organism: Alopecurus myosuroides; assembly: GCA_028641055.1. NCBI lineage: Eukaryota > Viridiplantae > Streptophyta > Magnoliopsida > Poales > Poaceae > Alopecurus > Alopecurus myosuroides. Next base: position 728,642 of record JAPCYS010000849.1, read on the forward strand.
TATGAATACACCGTCATGTCCTTTGGTCTCACCAATGCACCGGCAACGTTCTCAAGACTCATGAATTCTGTCTTCCATGAATACCTCGACAAGTTCGTTGTGGTATATCTCGATGACATTCTAGTCTACTCAAAATCCGAGGAAGAGCATGGAGAACACCTTCGTCTCACTCTCATGAAACTTCGCGAGCATCGTCTGTATGCCAAGTTTTCCAAATGTGAGTTCTGGATTCCAGAAGTTGCATATCTTGGTCATATCATCTCTGCCAAAGGCATTGCCATTGATCCTGAAAAGGTTAAGGCAATTGTTGTCTGGAAACCCCCTAAGACGGTGAAGCAAGTCAGAAGTTTTCTTGGCTTGGCTAGCTATTGCCGTCGTTTCGTCCAAAACTTCTCCAAGATTGCTAAACCTCTCACTGATCTCACAAAGAAGGACAAAAAGTTCGTTTGGACTCCACAATGTGATGAGAGTTTCAACCTGAAGACTAAACTCACTTCCACCCCAGTTCTGGTTGGCCCAGATACTACCAAACCTTTCCAGATATTCTGTGATGCATCTCTCCAAGGCCTAGGTGCAGTTCTTATGCAAGAACGTCAAGTTGTGGCTTATGCTTCACGTAAGTTGAACCCACATGAGCAAAACTATCCCACTCATGATCTTGAACTTGCAGCAGTTGTGTTTGCCCTCAAGAAATGGAGACAATACTTGTTGGGTAACAAAACTGAAATCTTTTCGATCATAAGAGTCTGAAATACATCTTCACTCAGCCAGATCTGAACCTCAGGCAAAGGAGATGGATTGAGAAGATTAAAGACTTTGATCTCACCATTTCTTACACTCCAGGCAAGGCTAATGTTATGGCTGATGCTCTCAGTCGCAAATCCTATTGCAATAATCTCATGATCATGGAAAGCCAACCTCCACTTCATGAAGAATTCTAGAAGCTGAACCTTGGTCTTGTCCCTGAAGGATACCTTGCTAGCTTGACAGCCAGTCCAACTCTCGAGGACAAGATTCGTTCTGAACAACTTCGTGATAATGAAATCAAGAAGATTGTAGAGCACATCAAAGAGGGCAGTGATAAATTCAAGTCCTTCTCAATTGATGACAAGGGAACTGTGTTCTTTGAAGGACGCATTGCAGTTCCTCAGATTCAAAGTCTCAAGGATATCATTCTCAAGGAGGCTCATGAAACTCCTCTATCCATTCACCCTGGAAGTACAAAGATGTACCAGGATCTCAAGACTCTGTATTGGTGGCCTGGCATGAAACGTGAAATTGCTCAATACGTTTCAGAATGCGACGTTTGTCAACGTGTTAAGGCAGTCCATCAGAAAACAGCCGGTCTACTCCAACCTCTAAAAATTCCTGAGTGGAAGTGGGACATGATTGAAATGGATTGCCTTCCATATGCTGAATTCTCCTACAACAACAGCTACCAGGCAAGCCTAGGCATGGCACCATTTGAAGCACTCTATGGCCGCAGATGCAGGAGTCCAATCAATTGGTCTGGAGCTGGTGAACGTTCACTTTTAGGCCCTGACATTGTTAAGGAAGCCGAGGAGAAAGTTCGTATCATTCGTGACAATCTCAGGATTGCTCAGTCTCGACAGAAGAGCTATTATGATAGCAAGCACAGGGATATGAGCTATGCACCTGGTGATAAGGCATATCTCCGTGTAACTCCCCTCAGAGGCACTCATCGTTTTGGTGTGAAAGGAAAGCTTGCACCAAGATACATTGGTCCTTTCAACATTCTCTCAAGGCGTGCAGAAAATGCTTATCGTCTTGAGCTTCCAGATAAACTATCCAAGGTGCACGATGTGTTCCACGTGTCACAACTCAAGAAGTGTTTCAAAGATCCAGATCGTGCAGTTGATCATGATTCCATTGAACTGCAAGATGATCTATCTTATGAGGAGCACCCTATTCGAATTCTCGATGAGACCGAGCGTAAGACTCGCAACAAGAGCACCAAGTTCTTGAAAGTGCAATGGTCGCATCATTCCGATAAAGAGGCAACGTGGGAGACCGAAGAGGATCTTCGCAAGAAGTATCCGGACCTTTTCACATCTCAGTAAGGAATCTCGGGGCGCGATTCCTTCAAGGGGGGCGTTTTGTAACATCCCAAGTATGAAATATCCCTTAGAATGTTTTGTTTATTGTTTTAATTCAAGCAATGCATCATGTCATCATCTCATTGCATTTGTTTTATTTTTGGTTGCATTTGTTACTAATTGTTTTGCATCTGTTTTATCTTGTTTTCATAATCAAACTCAAACAATTTCAAATGGTTATTGTCATACTTGATCTGTTACAACTTTTGGAATAAAAATAACAAATAAAAACAACCATTTTATTCCATGTTGAGCACTCATTAAATTGTTGGTTTTAATCAAACCCTTAATCCAATCAATTAATTCAATCAGTAATTTCTAAATCATTCCAAATTCAAACCAATTCTCAAAATCAGTACCTTTTTGAATCCATAAAGTTCACCACACATTTGTACTCTTTAAATCATTTTAAAAACTTAGGGGTAACCCTATTGAAAATGCTTTGTTTTCCTAATATTAATTAATATTGAAAATTTCATTAAATTGGGTTTAATTTTCAAACAGCAAGCAAACCTTTAAACTTTTGAAAATAAAAGCTACCAAATGTTTGCATTTGGTCTATTAAACTTCCCCAAATTTTTCCAAATTTTTTCCTAAAACTAAAACCTCTCTTTTCTTCCAAAAGCAAAAGCTACAAAAAAAAAACAGAAAAGGAAAAATAAAAAGGAGCAAAACCGCAGCGCGCGCGGCAGCTAACAGCAGCCCAGCCCACCTAGCCTAGCGCGCGCGCGACCCAGCCCGCCTAACTCCCCCCGTACCGCTTCGCAATTCGTGCGATCCTTCTGTCTGGCGTACGGCAGGCCATCCGCGGCGCCACCGCGGCAGTACGGCCGCGCCGACGGCCAGGAGAGCACCTAGGCGCCTATATAGCCCCCTCGAGCAGCGAGCGCAGCCCTAGGCTAAACCTAGGACCCTGTCCCATCGCCAGCGCCGCCAATTTCTCCTCCTCGTCGCTCTCCCCCCACCTCTGGATCCCTCGCCGGCGACAACCCTCTGAACATCGCCATGGCGCCACCCACCTAGCCTCTCCCCTCCCTGTCCACCTACTGGAACCGCACCGCCACCATCCCTTCTACGCGTTGGACACCTGAGCTCGCACGGAGGAGCAGGGAGACAGCGCCGCCGTCCTCGACCGCCTCGTCACCGCCGTCGTCATCAGCGCGTCACCGTCGAGCCTCTGCCACGATTACGCCGGTGGTGAGCATCCACCATCTTCCTCTCTCCCCCTCTGTCACTCCCGCTTCCAGTACCGCGCTCGCACGCCTCCATCCATCACCAGCACGAGCGCCTGTTGCCGTTGATCGCCGCCGATTAGATACGCCGTTCTGTCAGTGTCGCGCAAACATTCGTTCGTCAGAGTTTCAGAATCGCGACTGAAGCCATATCCTCAGTGCGTACCTGTTATCTGACAAGGAACGCGCAGTAGCGCAATGGTTCAGTGCTTGCGCTTGCAGCGCGCGGTCGAGGGATCGACTCCCTGCGCCCGCATAAATTCCCAACCTTTTTGTTTCTTCCGTACTGACATCCGTGGCCCACATGTCATGCACTCCTGTGGCCACGCAAGCAGCAGCGCCACGCTGGCCCCCCCAGGCCCACGTGCAGTGGCTGTGGCTAGGCCACTGCACGGTAACAAAAGTTTGCACGCCCAGTTTTAATTCAAATATTTTTTTTAAAATGGCAGAATAAAAACTCAAACTTTAAACCTCAATAACTTTTAATCTATAATTCTAATAAATAAAAGTTGTATATGTTTTCTGTTCAAAATTAAGTGATCTTTCCAATTGTTCCATTTGTGTTCTGTTTTGAGTTTTCAAAATGCATTTAAAAATTCAAATTTGAATAATTCAAATGTAATTTGCAATAATTCATAAATAATTCATACTAATTCCAAATAAGGCAAATAAAATATGTTTTTCATACCATTTTGAATATCCTATTCAAATATAAAATTTGTTTCATTGTTTGAATAATTTAAATTGCCTAAATAATTTAATACTTGTTTAATTCAATTAAATTTGATAAAATCATAACTTGCTTAATATAAAATATTTTTGAACATGCAAAATATGTTTTCAAACCATCAAAGTGTGAACTTTTCAAATGTGAATTTGAATTTATGATTTGAACCAATAAAATTCAAATAATATTCAAACTTGTTTTAAATTCAATTAAAACTTGTTTAATATTGTTTAATTCATAATAAATTCATCCTAATTCAAATTTCAATATTTGAAACATGTAATCCAACTAAAATTTGATGTTCTTTTCCAATATAAATTTTGTTAATTGTTTTGCACACTTTGAATTGATGAAAACAATAATTGTTTGTGTGACATGTTTAAGTAACCAAATTTTCCAAACTTGTTCTATTCCTTTCCTTTGCATCTATTATTGTTATTTTGTTGTTATCTTGTTATCATCATCATGCATGCATCATGATAACAACTTTCACCTAATCCTTATTTGTAAATCATTTGTTCCACTTAATTATGGACCTTTTCCCATATGCAACTCTTTTAGCATAGGGGTCCATTTAAATTGTATTATCATGTTAGCTAGTTTATTTTGATGCAACCATTAATTTGTCATGCATCATCTTGATTGTGCACAATGCCATGAGAATGATTGTTTACATTCCTGTTTTGTTTGTTTGCTTCTTCTCTAATAGACGACGACGTTGAGGCAGACGATCCTTACATCACCCCTTCTGAGGATCTAGCTCAGTACCCGGCTGCTGAGTTCGCAGGCAAGTTATCACTCACATGAACCATTGTGTTCCTTTCAACCCTGGTTACCGATACTTTCTGTTGTCTATTTTTGCTAGCCTTAGTGGTAGTTGTTCCTGTTACGAACCTATCACATGAATCCTTTAACCCTGATATTGCCTCACCACCCCTCCTACAACCCTGTTGATTGAGCCAGTGTCTTACTAGCATGCTTATGTTGTTTTGCTCGAGTCTGTTACCCGTTACTTTCAGTTACTATTTCTTTATGTTCTGGGGGCTCGATGTTTAATCAATCAATCAATCATGCTAATATTATTGTTAATAATAATTTGATCATAAGGCACCGGCAGGAGGCCCTGTGTGGTTTTGAGGCCTGCTAGTGTCGACCCTAATAGGAAAAGGGTCTTGTCTACTGATCCATGATGAGCGCACTACCCGCATGTGGGAAGCGAGTATGGGCGCCCCCTCAATTTGATTCGATTCGCATCTCGTCCAAATCATCTCATTTAGTTCGTGCTTTCTATTTGCCGCATGCATGTTTTTGCGAGCCCAGCGCAGGGTGGAACTTTTGTAGTCGGCATATAGGGGGAAACGTAAGTTGTTCTGAGTACTTGTTAGCCAGTACTTTCACCAAGTCAACCATAACCGCGGAAAACACGGCTTCTCGAGAAGATTTATCCCTGCAGGGGTGCACCAATTTGGCCGTACACGTAAGAATATCCCGCCAGATGGGAATCAAACCCACCAAGCGAGGCACTCTACACAACTCAACTCTTCTTCGCATCAAGCCCAAAGCACCACGTGCTGTGCGTGCGCGGCTAATCGAGCCCCACGAAGAGAAGGGGACCCTCATAGCACTGGAAGACCACGCCGCCCTAAATGCCGACTACAAAAGTTCCACCCTGGCCTCGGGTTCGTACCTGCATATGCGTGCATCAAATGGAAAGCCCGAACTAAGTGTGGCGATTTGGACGAGATGCGAATCGAATCAAGTTGAGGGGGGCGCCCATACACGCTTCCCACATGCGGATAGTGCGCTCATCATGGATCAGTAGACAAGACCCTTTTCCTAATTAGGGTCGACACTAGCAGGCCTCAAAACCACGCCGGGCCTCCTGCCGGTGCCTTATCAGCAGTTTATTATTACCTCAAATTAACAGGTTGTTGTTTAACATCGAGCCCCAGAATATAATCAAATATGATAACAGAAAGTAACTGATAACAGACTCGAGCAAACACAACCCTAAGCATGCTAGTAAGACACGGGCCCAAGCAACGGGGTTATAGGACTGGAGGTGAGGCAATATCAGGGTTCAGGGTATCAGGTGATAGGTTCGTAACAGAAGCAACGATACATATGGCTAGCAGAAATAGACAACGGAAAGTATCGATAACCAATGTTGAAAGGAACACAATGGTTCATGTGAGTGATAACTTGCCTGCAAACTCAGCAGCCTGGTACTGAGCTAGATCCTCAGAAGGGGTGTCGTAAGTATCTTCTGTCTCAACATCGTCGTCTATTCGAGAAGAAGCAAACAAACAATGCAGAAAGATAACAATCAATATCATGGCATAGTGCACAATCATGGGATGACGCATGTCAATTTAACTGATGCATCAAAATAAAATAGTTGACATGGAAAACAATACATGATTAAATGGACCCACATGCAATTTTGAGTGGCATATGAAAAGCCCATGAATTTTGGTTGAAACAATTGGTTTCCAATTAACCAACAGTTGAAAGTGGATTAGTATGATGCATGGATGAGGAAAACAACAAAATAACAACAATAGAACCAATTGGAAATAAGGTTTACCAATTTAGAAATTTATTTATTAATTTAGGGAATTTTTGGTTCCTTAAAGGGATTACACAAATAGTTGTTGTTTTCACCAATTTAAAGTGTGCAAATTAGATAACAAAATTCATATTTGAAAAGGATACAAAATTTTAGTTGGATTACATGTTTCAAATATTGAAAAAGGAATTACAATGATTTAATTATGAATTAAACAAGATTAAACAAGTCTTAAATGAATTTTAAACAAGTTTAAATATTATTTGAATTTTATTTGTTCAAAATATAAATTCAAACTCACATTTGAAAAGTTTATACTTTTCTAGTTTGAAAACATATTTTGCATGTTCAAAAATAATTTAATTTGAGCAAGTTATGATTTTATCAAATTTAAATGATTTAAACAAGGTTTAAATTATTTAAGCAATTTAAATTATTCAAAACATGAAAAAAAAATTATATTTGAAAAGGTTATTTGAAATAGCATGGAAAACATATTTTATTTGCATTATTTGGATTAAATATGAATTAGTTATGGATTTTATCAAATTACAAATGAATTGTTTGAATTCAAATTTGAAATGCATTTGGAAAATTCAAAACAGAAAACAAATGCTATAATTAGATAGAGAATTAAATTTGGATCAACACACATATTTTACTTTTATTATTTGGGGTTATAATTTAAAAGTTATAAGCAATTTAAATTAGAGGACCATTCTGTAATTTTTAGGGACTGGTTTTTAAAAAAGAAAATGCTGAAAACTTTTGTTACTCCGCAGCTACCTACCCTAGGCACTGCCCGTGGGCCTAGGGCCAGCTGACGCTTGCGTGGCAACAGCGTGGCTGACAGGGGGGGCCACCCTGTCAGCGCTGCGCGATAAAAAGTTGGGGTTTTTCTGCGGAGCCAAGGCTCGAACCCGTGCCGTGTGCGAGCGAGAGAGGCAGCGCTACCACTGCGGTACTCGCTTCAGTTTTGACAGATACAGGGGCGCGGACAGGTTATCGTTCCCCTGCGCGTTAACTGAACTTTGCGCGCGCGTCGAGCTGAACCCTGACAGTGAACGACGGTGGACGACGGCGGATCGATGCGATGCTGCGCCGTGCTGCTGGGCTGGGGCGTGCTGTGTTGCGTGCGCAGTGCTGTGGATGCGAGCGTGCAGAGGAGGAGGGAAACGGAGGTCACGGTGGCTCACCGGCGGTTGTAGTCGAGCAGAGGCTCGGGGCAGAACCGGTGGCGGCAACGACGTGGACGGCGGCGGCGATCTGGACGTGCTCCGTGCCCGCGGTGGTGTCCAAAGGCTCGAGGGTGACGCGGCGGCTCGATCCCCGTGGTTAGCGTGGACGTTGGAGGGCTGCTACGGCGGCTGCCATCGTGGGTTCAGAGAGGCGCTTCTCCGGCGAGGTTGCAGAGGGAAGGGAGGTGGCAGCGAGAGGGGAAAACGGCGGCGGGAGCTCGAGGGGAGAGGGAGTAGCTAGGCTAGGGCTGCGGCGCGGCCTAGGGCTAGCTTATATAGGGGGGTACGGTGGCTCCTGGCCATCTGCTCGCAGTAGTGCCGCCGTGGCATGGCCGGATGCCCCGCCGTACACTTAGAAGAAGGAGGGGGCAACGCGAAGGGGTACGCGGGCCAGCGCGGGAGAGAAAAAGGGCTGGGCCCGCGCGGGGAGAAGGGAAGAGTGGGCTGGGCGCAGCCCACTGCCCCCTGGCGCCATTTTTTCTTTTTTTAAAAATTTTCTCCTCTGTTTTTTTTTGCAGAAAATAGAATAGGAAGAAAAATGGGGTTTTTAAGTTAGCAAAATTTTTAGAAAAATTAGGGTGAGTTATTTGGGTCAACAGCAAACAAATGCCAAGTTTTGTTTTACAATATTTCAAAATACTTTGCTGTTTGCAAAATGGTTTAAATTTGAATTAATTTGGGTATTGATTGAAGTATGGAAAACAAAGATTTAAGTATTTGGAACCCTATTGTTTAATTATAAACAATTGATTAGGATTGTTGTATAATTTGCATAAATTCAAATTGGTTGCTGTTTGATGCTTTGATTTGAATTTTGAATGTGATTTGGGATTTAATTGATTGATTAAAACCCTCATTTTAATAGTTGAGCATTATGGAATAAAATGAAAACAAATTGGTTGATTTTATTTGAACTCTTTATTTAAAAGGTTGTAACATAACAAGTATGAAATATCTGTTTGAATAAAGTTTGAATTTCAACTGTGAAAACAGAGTAAAACGGAAGCAAACAAAATGGAAAACAAAGTAAACAAATGCAAACAATTCAATGAATATGATGACATGATGCAAAACTTTAATTAAACAAGAAATCAAACATGCTAGGGGTGGTTTTTCATACTTGGGATGTTACAAAACGCCCCCCCTTGAAGGAATCGCGCCCCGAGATTCCTACTGAGAAAGGAAAAGGTCCGGATACTTGTTTCGAAGATCCTCTTCGGTCTCCCACGTTGCCTCTTTATCGGAATGATGCGACCATTGCACTTTCAAGAACTTGGTGCTCTTGTTGCGAGTCTTACGCTCGGTCTCATCGAGAATTCGAATAGGGTGCTCCTCATAAGATAGATCATCTTGCAGTTCAATGGAATCATGATCAACTGCACGATCTGGATCTTTTAAACACTTCTTGAGTTGTGACACGTGGAACACATCGTGCACCTTGGATAGTTTATCTGGAAGCTCAAGACGATAGGCATTTTCTGCCCGCCTTGAGAGAATGTTGAAAGGACCAATGTATCTTGGTGCAAGCTTTCCTTTCACACCGAAACGATGAGTGCCTCTGAGGGGAGTTACACGGAGATATGCCTTGTCACCAGGTGCATAGATCATATCCCTGTGCTTGCTGTCATAGTAGCTTTTCTGACGAGACTGAGCAATCTTGAGATTGTCACGAATGATGCGAACTTTCTCCTCGGCTTCCTTAACAATGTCAGGGCCTAAGAGTGAACGTTCACCAGCTCCAGACCAATTGATTGGACTCCTGCATCTGCGGCCATAGAGTGCTTCAAATGGTGCCATGCCTAGGCTTGCCTGGTAGCTGTTGTTGTAGGAGAATTCAGCATATGGAAGGCAATCCTCCCATTTCATGCCAAAGGAGATGCCACATGCTCTGAGCATATCCTCGAGAATCTGATTGACTCTTTCGACTTGCCCTTGAGACCGAGGGTGATAAGCTGTGCTGAAAAGAAGTTTGGTGCCCAATGCTTCCTGAAAGCTTTTCCAGAAATGAGAAGTGAAGATACTTCCACGGTCTGAGCTTATTTCCAATGGAATACCATGAAGAGGAACAATCTTTGCTGTGTAGAGTTCTGCTAACTGGCTAGCTGAGATTGTTTCTTTGACAGCAAGGAAGTGAGCTACTTTAGTGAGACGATCAATAACAACGAAGATTGCATCGTTGCCCTTTTTGGACTTTGGAAAACCAGTGACGAAGTCCATTTCAATCATGTCCCACTTCCACTCAGGAATTTTCAGAGGTTTGAGTAGACCGGCTGTTTTCTGATGAACTGCCTTAACACGTTGACAAACGTCGCATTCAGAAACGTATTGAGCAATTTCACGTTTCATGCCAGGCCACCAATACAGTGTCTTAAGATCCTGGTACATCTTTGTACTTCCAGGGTGGATGGAAAGAGGAGTTTCATGAGCCTCCTTGAGAATGATATCTTTGAGACTTTGAACTTGAGGAACTGCAATGCGTCCTTCGAAGAACACAGTTCCCTTGTCATCAATTGAGAAAGACTTGAATTTCTCCTTGCCTTCTTTGATGTGCTCAACTATCTTCTTGATTTCAGCATCACGAAGTTGTTCAGAACGAATCTTGTCCTCGAGAGTTGGACTGGCTGTCAAGCTAGCAAGATAGCCTTGAGGAACAAGACCAAGGTTCAGCTTCTGGAATTCTTCATGAAGTGGAGGTTGGCTTTCCATGATCATGAGATTATTGCAATATGACTTGCGACTGAGAGCATCGGCCATAACATTAGCCTTGCCTGGAGTGTAAGATATGGTGAGATCAAAGTCTTTAATCTTTTCAATCCATCTCCTTTGCCTGAGGTTTAGATCTGGTTGAGTGAAGATGTATTTCAGACTCTTATGATCGGAAAAGATTTCAGTGCGGTTACCCAACAAGTATTGCCTCCATTTCTTGAGGGCAAACACAACTGCTGCAAGTTCTAGGTCATGTGTGGGATAGTTTTGCTCATGGGCATTCAACTGACGTGAAGCATAAGCCACAACTTGACGTTCTTGCATAAGAACTGCACCTAGACCTTGGAGAGATGCATCGCAGAATATCTGGAAAGGTTTGGTAGTATCTGGGCCAACCAGAACTGGGGTAGAAGTGAGTTTAGTCTTCAGGAGATTGAAACTCTCATCACACTGTGGAGACCAAACGAACTTCTTGTCCTTCTTTGTGAGATCAGTGAGAGGTTTGGCAATCTTGGAAAAGTTTTGGACGAAACGACGGCAATAGCTAGCCAAGCCAAGAAAACTTCTGACTTGCTTCACCGTCTTAGGAGGTTTCCAATCAACAATTGCTTTAACCTTTTCTGGATCAATGGCTATGCCATTGGCAGAGATGACATGACCAAGGTAAGCAACTTCTGGAATCCAGAACTCACATTTGGAGAATTTGGCATATAGACGATGCTCGCGAAGTTTCATGAGAGTGAGACGAAGGTGTTCTCCATGCTCTTCCTCGGATTTGGAGTAGACAAGAATGTCATCAAGATATACCACAACGAACTTGTCGAGGTATTCATGGAAGACAGAATTCATGAGTCTAGAGAACGTCGCCGGTGCATTGGTGAGACCAAAGGACATGACGGTGTATTCATATAGACCGTACCGAGTGGTGAAAGCTGTTTTTGGAATATCTTCCTTTCTGATCTTTATTTGATGGTAACCCATCCTCAAGTCCAACTTTGAGAATATTGAGGCTCCAGCAAGTTGATCAAAAAGATCATCGATACGAGGAATTGGATACTTGTTTTTGATGGTTTTCTCATTAAGAGGACGATAGTCAACAACGAGTCTCTTTGTTTGATCCTTCTTTGCAACGAACAGAGTTGGGCAACCCCAAGCGGAGGAACTAGGTTGAATGTAACCTTTCTCCATGTACATATCGATTTGCTCCTTTAACAATTTCAGTTCAGGAGGAGCTATCTTGTATGGATGCTTAGAGATTGGAGCAGTACCTGGTTCAAGCTCGATCACGAACTCAACTGCTCTGTCCGGAGGCATCCCTGGCAACTCTTCTGGAAAGACGTCAGGGAATTCACAAACCACCGGAACATTTTCGAGTAGAGGTAGAGGTTTAGCATCGAGGGTGTAAAGCTGACCAGAACTTGATTCATTTGGAGAATAGACTATCTGGCCAGAAGGGTGGAACAGAGTTATCGACTTCTGAGCACAATCAATCGTAGCTTTATTGGCCTTCAACCAATCCATGCCAAGAATGACATCAATGTCAGAATTGCCAAGCAGAATGAGGGAAGCAAGGAATATGTGACCTCCAATTAGAATCTGATTCTCATGACTGGTCTTGGAAGTTTGCATAGTTGCTCCAGGGGAGTTTACTACTAGCAGGGAACCCAAACCGACAAAAGGTAGTTTAACTGCTGTCGCAAAGATCTTTGACACGAAAGAATGCGATGCTCCGGTATCAAACAACACTTTAGCTGGGTTAGAGTTTACGGGGAATGTACCGAGAACGACGTCAGCAGCTTCCTCAGCTTTGTCGACCTTGACATGATTCACCCTCGCGGTCCTCCCGACAGGCCTGTTGTTGGAGTTGAAGGCTTTAGCCGGAGGAGCACGCACCATTGCCTGGTTGGTGTTGGGGCGAGGAGGTGGTGGAGGTAGCTGCCTCTGAGTGCACTTGTCAGCATAGTGCCCTGTCTGCTTGCATTTGTAGCAAGTGACGACACGAGGTGCATCTGGCCTTGGCTGCCCCATTGAGAACCTCTGAGCCTGCATCTGAGATGGGTTGGGTGGGCGGGAAGCGAAGCCTGGAGAAGCTTGGGCATATGGAGCCCGAGTGACAGCACCATTTGGCAGCCAGATGCGGCGCTTCTGCGGAGGGGTGGTCATGTTGGAGGAGGAACCACCCTCACGCGAGTGCTTTCGAGACTCCTCGAACGCCTTGCGCCCACTTTCTTCATTGAGCGCGGTGTTCACGAGCTCCTCGAAGTCTTTGGCCTTGATGTTGGTGAGGGCGTACTTGAGTTCCGGGTTAAAACCTCGGCGGAACCTTGCCATCTTCTTAGCCTCCGTGGACACCTCATCACCAGCGTAACGAGCGAGGCGATTGAACTCATTCTGATAGCCAATGACGTCCAGCTTGCCCTGGTTGAGAGAGCAAAACTCCTCACGCATCCTTTTTATGAGACCATCTGGGATGTGGTGCTTCAGGAAGGTATCCTTGAAACAACCCCAGGTGATTGGGTATCCAGCTCTCATGGTCTGATAGTTCTCCCACCAGGTAGCTGCCTGACCCTTCAGTAGGTAGGTGGCATACTTGACTTTGTCTTCCTCAGCAACGTGAGCAATGTCTAGAGCTCTGGCCATCTCCCGGATCCAGTCATCAACATCCAGAGGCTCGTGTGTTGCCACGAAAGCTCTCGGCCCCAGACTCAGAAACTCCTTGATGCTGACTCGTGGAGCATTCTGGTTGTTGTGCTGGTTAGCCTGGATCTGGGCCATCTGCGTCACGACCTGAGTCATCTGAGTCAACAGCTCCGTGATTGGCGGTGGCTCAGGCGGGTTGTTCCTTGTTGGCGGCATCCTGAATAGACATGCATTTTAGCACAACAACAGAAACAGATAGACTTGGAAACCGAAAGAGAGATTATTCTGACGCATGAATAGATAACCAACAGGTACATCATCACATGTTCAAATACATCAGAATATCCAACACACCAATACATGGTTCGAAAGCCAAAGGATAACTAAACATAGCTAAGAACGGATACATTGGTACTCTCATGCTCATCACGCAGGACGGCGGTGAGTAGTACGACGAAGGGTATGGTGAGGAGCACGCCCACGAAAGTAGGTAGAACGACGATCCACATAGATCTGACGTGGTCTGAGAGCGACTCTAGGTGTGGTGAAGTACATAGAGTCGGCTCCCTGTGCTCCAAAGCGCGGAATCCCAGTGTAACCAGCACCGAGGTTGAGGAGTGGACCTCTGATCGACTCGTAACCTCCAGCATCTGGCAGATGACGACCAACTGGCTGATCGAAACGTGCAAAGCGCTTATCTCCAACAAAGTCTGTGGTGTACGTCGCCAGACGAGTCAAAGCAAGGTAGAGCTGCTCTCTGACTGAAGCCAACTCCTGAGAAAGTGTGGTGGCAACTGCGTCACTGTGCCTCACAAACTGAGCGGTGGTGTGCAGCCTGGTGTTATCATGCTCGTAGACATCCAGGTTGTCGTAGAGAGTGAAGTGAGTTCCCTCCGAAGTGATGTAACCACGGGGGATGTGGCGATAGATAGAATCGTCAAATCCCCAGTAGTCAGCACGAAGGACGGTGAGACTCACAGAAGCTGCCTGCTGCACAGCCATATCTACTATGGAACCTACTGCCTCGTAGCGGTGGACAACGCTCATGCCATCATCTGACAGAATGTAGACGATAGCCTGGTAGTAGGTCTGGTCAAACTCTCGCTGCTGCTCGTAGACCTGGTACTCTGGTGCCCAACGGAACCCCAGATAAGTGACCATGTCTCTCAGCATCTCCGGATATCCGGCGGTGCTCTCGCAACGAGTCATCCGAACCACCTGCGGGAAGAACCTGAGATCCATCTGCAGATGATCGGGGAAGTTTTGATTAGACGCCGGTATAGAACTGAAGTGGAAAGCAACAACAAGGTTTCAACGGACGAAAAGGATGTTGAGAAGAACAGGATATCGACGCAACAACGGGAAACACGAGACCAAAAGCTCCTGAGGTACTACGGAAAACCCATCCGGTCTTCTAAAGGATCAATATCTACTGCTTAAGGAATATAGGGTTTGCTTCCGGGGCTTACACGCCTCCGTTCTCAATCATGAGTAGGCAACATGATAAATCATGTCACAACCACCTCCATTCCTATGGTCTAGTAGATATAACTATCCCAGAGAAACCAGGATTCGTGAAATCCTAACTTGAAAAAATTAGGTGAGAACAGAAAACAACGTTGCACTTCCTTACCAGAAAAGGGTGGGTGGGTGGGGAAACAAGAAAAATGGCAGAATTCCTACTCTCACGTTTCATTTTTCCTATATAGCTACAAAATAGTTTCTAGACTCAACTGCGACCAGTAAAAGGGATCCTACAGGCAGACAGGCTCTGATACCATTTGTTGCACCCGGACTTCTAGAGGATACTCGCAGTTCCGTTGAACAGTAGTTGGTTGGATTACGGGGCTTACCGGCACCCGCATCTGTTACGAGTAGGCCAACACACGTATGTGTGACAACCAACCCCTATCTGTTCATCGTCTACGTAAACCATCCCATAGAAATCAGGATACTACCATTGACGTACTTCATACCATACACACATGGTACGTCAACGGCGTTGAACAAAATGATAACACAACAGATCTCTAAGACACAAAAGATGGAAATAAGTTGCAAATGGCTCTCACTAGAGCAGAGATAGCAAATACAATCATCCAGAGGACACATGTCCCAACATAACATCATTACATCTCAGCGGAAGCATTCAAAGGGTCTGAGTACAGACAAATCCAAATAGGGTTAAGAAGCCGGGAATGAAAGAAAAAACGGAGCCCATCCACGATGTCTCGGATCCTGCCCGGGTCCGCTACCTACTCGTCAGCAGCCTCGTCAAACTCCACGTAGTAGCCGTCACGGGGATCCTCGTAAGCGTAGTCTGCGGAAACCACAGCCCCAAAGGGGGTCAGTACATAAACGTACTGGCAAGCAAGACTCACAGTTCACCAAAGTGTAGCCCGTCAACACCAAGCACAGATGCCTTGGGTTCAACGGAAGAAAGGGATATAAAAGATGCTGCAACTGGCTGCACTAACCAACTACAGAACATACTACAACTTCCGGCTATCAGAAAGGGGATAAGATAGCGTATCGTAACCTTCTACAACTAACCACCACACAAACCCATCCTGGATCTCGCCCCTTATCCAAAGAAGCAATCCGAGGATAACTCACACAGTTGGATTAATGATGGATCAAATTGTTGTGTCAATAAGCCTATTACTAGTAAAGTTATCATTGGTTAGGTGTAAGTTGTTCTGAGTACTTGTTAGCCAGTACTTTCACCAAGTCAACCATAACCGCGGAAAACACGGCTTCTCGAGAAGATTTATCCCTGCAGGGTGCACCAATTGGCCGTACACGTAAGAATATCCCGCCAGATGGGAATCAAACCCACCAAGCGAGGCACTCTACACAACTCAACTCTTCTTCGCATCAAGCCCAAAGCACCACGTGTTGTGCGTGCGCGGCCAATCGAGCCCCACGAAGAGAAGGGGACCCTCATAGCACTGGAAGACCACGTCGCCCTAAATGCCGACTACAAAAGTTCCACCCTGGCCTCGGGTTCGTACCTGCATATGCGTGCATCAAATGGAAAGCCCGAACTAAGTGTGGCGATTTGGACGAGATGCGAATCGAATCAAGTTGAGGGGGGCGCCCATACACGCTTCCCACATGCGGATAGTGCGCTCATCATGGATCAGTAGACAAGACCCTTTTCCTAATTAGGGTCAACACTAGCAGGCCTCAAAACCACGCCGGGCCTCCTGCCGGTGCCTTATCAGCAGTTTATTATTACCTCAAATTAACAGGTTGTTGTTTAACATCGAGCCCCAAAATATAATCAAATATGATAACAGAAAGTAACTGATAACAGACTCGAGAAAACACAACCCTAAGCATGCTAGTAAGACACGGGCCCAAGCAACGGGGTTATAGGACTGGAGGTGAGGCAATATCAGGGTTCAGGGTATCAGGTGATAGGTTCGTAACAGAAGCAACGATACATATGGCTAGCAGAAATAGACAACAGAAAGTATCGGTAACCAATGTTGAAAGGAACACAATGGTTCATGTGAGTGATAACTTTCCTGCAAACTCAGCAGCCTGGTACTGAGCTAGATCCTCAGAAGGGGTGTCGTAAGTATCTTCTGTCTCAACGTCGTCGTCTATTCGAGAAGAAGCAAACAAACAATGCAGATAGATAACAATCAATATCATGGCATAGTGCACAATCATGGGATGATGCATGTCAATTTAACTGATGCATCAAAATAAAATAGTTGACATGGAAAACAATACATGATTAAATGGACCCACATGCAATTTTGAGTGGCATATGCAAAGCCCATGAATTTTGGTTGAAACAATTGTTTTCCAATTAACCAACAGTTGAAAGTGGATTAGTATGATGCATGGATGAGGAAAACAACAAAATAACAACAATAGAACCAATTGGAAATAAGGTTTACCAATTTAGAAATTTATTTATTAATTTAGGGAATTTTTGGTTCCTTAAAGGGATTACACAAATAGTTGTTGTTTTCACCAATTTAAAGTGTGCAAATTAGATAACAAAATTCATATTTGAAAAGGATACAAAATTTTAGTTGGATTACATGTTTCAAATATTGAAAAAGGAATTACAATGATTTAATTATGAATTAAACAAGATTAAACAAGTCTTAAATGAATTTTAAACAAGTTTAAATATTATTTGAATTTTATTTGTTCAAAATATAAATTCAAACTCACATTTGAAAAGTTTATACTTTTCTAGTTTGAAAACATATTTTGCATGTTCAAAAATAATTTAATTTGAGCAAGTTATGATTTTATCAAATTTAAATGATTTAAACAAGGTTTAAATGATTTAAGCAATTTAAATTATTCAAAACATGAAACAAAATTTATATTTGAAAAGGTTATTTGAAATAGCATGGAAAACATATTTTATTTGCATTATTTGGATTAAATATGAATTAGTTATGGATTTTATCAAATTACAAATGAATTGTTTGAATTCAAATTTGAAATGCATTTGGAAAATTCAAAACAGAAAACAAATGCTATAATTAGATAGAGAATTAAATTTGGATCAACACACATATTTTACTTTTATTATTTGGGGTTATAATTTAAAATTTATAAGCAATTTAAATTAGAGGACCATTCTGTAATTTTTAGGGACTGGTTTTTAAAAAAGAAAATGCTGAAAACTTTTGTTACTCCGCAGCTACCTACCCTAGGCACTTCCCGTGGTCCTAGGGCCAGCTGACGCTTGCGTGGCAACAGCGTGGCTGACAGGGGGGCACCCTGTCAGCGCTGCGCGATAAAAAGTTGGGGTTTTTCTGCGGAGCCAAGGCTCGAACCCGTGCCGTGTGCGAGCGAGAGAGGCAGCGCTACCACTGCGGTACTCGCTTCAGTTTTGACAGATACAGGGGCGCGGACAGGTTATCGTTCCCCTGCGCGTTAACAGAACTTTGCGCGCGCGTCGAACTGAACCCTGACAGTGAACGACGGTGGACGGCGGCGGATCGATGCGATGCTGCGCCGTGCTGCTGGGCTGGGGCGTGCTGTGTTGCGTGCGCAGTGCTGTGGATGCGAGCGTGCAGAGGAGGAGGGAAACGGAGGTCACGTGTAAGGACCCCAGACCGGCAGTCTGAAACCCTACGTATGCATACATTCACGATCCCAGAAAGATCAGTCGTGAACAACATACAAAGTTGGCATATAGAAATACATCATCCATTACACGAATACATAAAGGTATTACACAAATGATCACATGATCAAGTTTAACGCAACTGCCACAAGAGCAGGCAACTTAACAAACACAGCGGAAGACAAATAAAACACAACGTAGTTGAGCCCAAGTCACGCCTTAACCTACAGGCTGCTGACCCGGAGACGATCCTAGTTCGCAAAGCCGTCAACTCCGTACTTCTCTTCATAGATATCCTTTGGAGGTTCCTTCTCAAAATCTGATAAGTAGATACCAGGGGCGAAACCATAATGAGTACATTTGAATGTACTCAGCAAGACATCCATCATGTCACTTACCAAACATGCAAATATGCTTATATGGTGGATTAGGTAGGCTATAAATAGGGTTCACTACCAATGGTGTTCATATATGATGAAACCACAGTTGCAGTCAGGTTAATCTGTATCTTCGTTGAAGAAGATACTTCAGAAGAAAATAATATAGTTTTATTTCTCTTGTAGATATCACATGTACAAGAGGTTTTGTAAAATTTTGTTAAAGAATATTTTCTCTTTGCAAAACTTCTTGGAATCAGTTTCCAGAGTTCTTGCTTAGAGTAGAAAAGGTTTTCTTTGCAAAACATTTTGTTTTGTATAACAACATCTGGCTTTTCATCATCGACGATACCTCCACGGTATAAGTTCCCATTCCTTTCCGAACTTCACAAGTTCAACACTTCCTTTCCAAAATTCCCTTTTCAAAAACTTCCTTTTTGAAAACATTGACACAATGCTAGCTACATGGCCATTCAACTGTCCATATCCGAGGACGCGGCTTCTTCGAAAAAGTTATACTCTGCAGAGGTGTACACATCCACCAGATCCAGTACACCTCCCGTGAACAACCACGGACTGTAACAACAGTATGTAAACATCAGGTATCTGATCATAACCATCCACTATGTTCAAGCTAGAATATGCCTATCTCTCAGTTGAGTTTTACCCATCCCCGGCACCGAGCTAATCCCCGCCAAGCCAGGATGCATCAACTGATGCATCCGGAGGGAAAATTAATCCCACACTTTATATGTCTCCACGACATTCGGTTCAGAGGATTGCATCCCCTATAGCACATTGAGATAGCACACACTAATAAGAACAAACTTCAAGTTAAGCCCCGTGCCCATGTTGGGGTAGGGTGGCAGTACGGTAAAGGTTGTCCGGCGAAGACTAGGTTATGTGTCATTTTTGAAAACACCACTTTCTCAAAAATGACCACTTCCACATTCCTCCGGAGAACAAGGATCCGCCTTTTCTCCGGGTTTTTCCGTAAAGCCTTTGTTTTGTAGAATCACAATTTTAGGGTGTCCACTTAGGGACTAGTATATTTGATGGTAATAAATACCATATGGTGGCTTATGGGCTTGGTATTACCAAGTTTAACTATTGGCATGATAGTAACCTATAATATAGTATAGTAGTAAATTCCACATCAAAAATAGTTTTGATAATCAAGTTTTTTGTAAAACTTCAGAGGTAAAACATGCATGATAGATAATGATAAGTATTGTATCAGCAAGCATCAGGATGGCTTGCCTGGTATCTCCTTGTGTCCCTGGTTTTTGAAGTGACTGGAACTTGAAACTGAGCTTCACGACACTTCCTTCCTCTTCGTTTTCTAACGTCGTAAAGGAAATAAAGGACACACATTCAGAACCAATCAAGGCAAGCAACCATATGTAACAATACATACAGCAAGGAAATCTAACAATAACTATCACTCAATTATTAATTGAGGCAAACAATCAAACAAACACACTTGGCAGAAATGACATTCAACAAGACAACTTAAGGTTGGAGGAACATATCTCACAACCTTAATATCATGGATTCAGTGGGTGTGCCACTCTCATACCAAGATATTATTAAACCCAAAATACACTTAGTATCACAAGGGTGAGACTACTAAAAGTATATAAAACATGCACAAAAATAAGCATGGCAATGGGTCTATCAACCACCACAAAAAGAACAAGGTAGCTAATCTGCTAAGCCTAAATTCTCCTCAAGAATAAATAAGACACATGATTTGCAAAAGTTACTTTTACAAATCAGTGAGCCTACACAAGTGTAACAAGGTAATAGACTCATCACAAAACACACAATTTCTCATAGTGAGAACAATAGAAACTATGACTAAAAAGGAGGAATCCTATAGACATGTTTCTACTAAAAGTTTGTTATGCAAGCATGCATAATAAGTAAAGTGTTAAAATGCAAACAAGGAACCATGTTATCATAATGGAAAATGAAAACATGTCCTCATGCAAGGATACACACATATCTACCAAACACAAGTTGGCAGAAAAATAATTCAATACAAAAACTGCTAAGGAAACTAGTACTACTCATACATGAAGAATCAATGGATGAATTTCAATCAAGTAATTGAAATACAACCAGAGGGTCCATGTCATAAAACAGGAGTGAAAAACATCTATACTTGCTATAACAAAAATATCCCATTGGATAAAACAAGGTATCATTTGCAGGGCAACTCCTATACTAGTGGTAATAAAAAGGGCATTACTAGAGGAATCAAACAACACTCCAAAAATGGAATTTTCCTAGCAAGCCACACATGATTACAACCACTTACAAACAGAAGCATACCCATTTTTGTTTAGCACTAAAATTCCCAAAGCAAAAATACTAGGCACTCATTAGTTATAGAACTATATAAAAGAAATGCATCTAGTGTGGGGGAAATAATGTTTCCACCAAAAATGCAATGACACCAGTGGGTGTTCCACTAGCATAACAAAGCATTAAGAGGTCACAAAGCCTCTGGTCACACTTGACAACAATTAGCAAAAACCTAAACTAGCACCTAGTGCAATAACAATACTAGCAGAAAATAATAGGGTGCTTAAATAAGCAAGGCAATGCTACTCATGCTATTATTTTCACACAAGTGAAAACTTTAGGGGGGGGTTATTTATCAAAATGCTACTGGTCCTATGAATACAACACAAAAATATGTGGTTTTACAACCACAAATTCTTATGTCAAAAATTCCACACATGAGGGAATTTTTCCATAACATTCTCATAGTAATGATTAAGCTACTCATGCTTTTATACCAACTCAAATGCAAGCTAGCAGAGGTGATACTAACAAAATATAAGTACCAACATGGTACTGAATCTAATATCTCAACACAACAATTCAATCACTTGCACACAAATTAATCATTCAAAAATTATATGCAAGTAATAAACTAGAGATAAACATATGATATTAATATAAATCCTATTTCTTCTCAACTCAAGTCCACACATTCTAACATGATAAAATAGCTAAGTAATACTTAGAAAGCAAGTTCACACAACTTATACATGCTAGAAAACAATATTGCAACTCACAAATATATTCACACAATTTAATTATCTAAAATGCCAAAATGGCAGAAACAGGTGAAACAAAGATCTGTCCACCAAAATTTTCTAGGATGCTCTAAAAATTAAACCCTTCTATGTTTGGATATTCCTAAACATATACAAGACCATCCAATTTGGTTTGCATCAAAATTCATTTTTAATTAATTTATAAAAATCACCAAAGTGCTCTCTGGTGTTTTACCAAATTGCATGCCATTTCAAAAATACTTGGAATTTGGAAGCAATGTTAATTGCTCCTGTTAGGAAATTTCAAGGGCTTTCCAATGCAATTGGCCTCACTTCATTCTGAGTTGTGAAATAAAAATGGTGCTCATTTTGGTGTTTCTGGTACCTGTTGCCAAATCATTTTTCATTTCAAATCTATTCATCCAAATGTAGATCTAAAAATTTGAGGTGGCTTAGATTTTGTTGATTTACATGTGTGAATTTTGGTTTGGTCAAATTCATATTTTAGGTATCATTTTAGAGCCTAATGTAAACAGGTAACATTCTGTAAAAATTAAATTGGAAAAATAAGTGCTGCAGGGCCAGATCTGCTAAATGGGCCGGCCAGATCCAATCCTCACCGCGAGGGAACCTAGCCGCCGAGGCTGACGCGCGGGCCAGGCAGCCACGGTGGCATCCACGCGGGCCAGCTCGGCCCCACGGGCCAGTTTGAATGCACTGCGCGCGGTCAAGGATTTGCTGCGTCACCACGACATCATGATGGCGTCACTCGCCGGCGGGACGTCTCCGGTGAGCCAAATTAACGGCGCAAACGACCATCATTCGTCGAATCGAAGGTACATACATGTTGCTAATGACGAGGGGAACCAAGTGCGCATGGCGTCGTTTCCAGGGAAGCGACCGGAGCGCGGCGGCGACGGACGGCGTACGGTGGCCGGAAACGAGCAAGGCGCAGCGGGGTTCTAGGGGGAGATGGAGAGGGGAAAAAGGGCGGCGGGGGTCGCCTGCTCACCGTGAACGCCACAGAGGGCTCGTAGAAGGAGGAGGAAGCTCGAGGGCGGAGGAATCCCTCGCCGGAGCTCCGTCGGGCTCGGGGAAGAACTGGATGGCGTGGGGTCTACGGGTCGTTTCGGCTCGATTCCTTCGGCACCGAGGGCCACCACGGCAAGGCGGAGATGATGGCGCCAACGGCTGCCGGCGGCGAGGTCTCTATCGGCCTAATCGACGGCGACCTCATTTCGGGCTAGGGTTTCGGGTTTGGGTATTTTTGTACAGTGAGAGAGCTACTCGAGTGGGGGGGGGGGAGAGAGAGAGCTACCAGGCATCCAATGCACATGGGGGGCCTCTTTATCCCCTCGAGTTGCTTCCAATCGAAGGCATGTCGTAGGTGTTCTGTATCTACAGGCGAGCTAGAGGAAGAAGATGACTCAGCTAACATCTAGGTCCCTGGAAATTTACTAATAGGTCCTTTTGTCTCTTTTCCCTTTCTGAAAAGTGTGATTTTCACCAAGCAAACAAAGTCAAAATTTAAATTCCTTTTGCCCAAAATTCTATTTAGTTGAGTTGCACAACATATGTGAAAATTGGCTCAATTGGATAAACTTTATAATTCAAAGTTGTTCAAATTTGAATTCTTACATAAATGGACATTGAATTTGTTTGACTACTTAGGAGATTCCAAAAATGATAATTTTTGGCACACATTCCTTATTTGGTGTGTTCCTTACGTGGTAGAAAATTCAAGTCATTTTGAGTTACTTCATAGAACAAACTTGTTCAAATTTCAAAAAGGTGCTGTCAAGAAAACAGGGTTTTTTGGCAACTTAAATAATTCAAAAACTTGTGCCCTTTTGGTGTTCATCCTTATTTATGATATAGAGCAGGTTGTATTTATTTCATGGCATTTGGAAAAAGTTTGTAGAACAAACTTGTTCTAAATCCCAAATGTTGCTGTGGAGAAAATTCATGTTTTCAGGACTTTAATGGATTCAAATTTTGGTCTCCTATTGTGTGTGTTCCTTATTTGATATAAGGAAGCAATGTTATGAATTTCAAATCATTTTAAGAAAGTTTCCAATAGTAACTTGTTTTAGTTTTCTGTTTCTGGAAATATTGGAATTTCTATTTAATAAAGCACTTGGCTTTTCTTTAGCAAATGATTTGCCAAAATATTTATGTGACTAGAGATAGCAAGTAAATGCTCTCAAATACTTTTGTTTTTAATCTTGCAAGGTTGGAAAAACATTTGATAATATTTTGGTGAAGCATCTAAGAATGCCTCTTTTTCCTGATAATCTTTTATGGAAATTTTATTAAGTGTTTCCTATTTCTTAATTTGGGACTTGGAATTATATTCAACAAGTATGGGATTCATAAGATATTTTTGGAAAACCCTTTTATCAATTATTTACTTTAGAAATATTGTCAAGGTCATTGGAACAATATGTTGAATATTTTTAGTTTACTGCTTTGCTATCTTTTTAAGTTTGCAAGTTTATATAATTAGTTTGTTTAGTTGCACTTAAACAAACACAAACAAACACAACCAAGGTTTATTAGTCAAGCAATTAGCAAAACAACTGTGTTAACAGGTATTCCAAAATTGGGATGTGACAGGGTCTTCCCCCCTTAAAAAGAATCTCGTCCCCGAGATTCGCAAGCGAGGACTAAGGGAGGGCCAACAAACACAATGTTAGTGTTGGAGTGCAGGTGCTTCCCCCCTTTGACTTTTCTTGGGAGGTGGGGCACATCCCTAAATTAGCAAATTCATTTTTAAAAGTACACTAGCACTGTGTTAGGTCCAAAACTTTTGTTTCCTAGTTTGAACAAAAATTAAGGTCAGTGCAGAACTACCTGGAAAAATACCGTCAATTATTACATGAGTTCTTTAGCTATATCCCACATCTTACATAACACATATGTGGTGTACCACCCTCATAACAAGGTATATAAGAAGCTAACAATAGCTTGTGGGTGCAAAGGTTAGGTTGCTAAGGTAAAATAAACAGACAGAATAATACCCATGGCAGTGGTTATTACCCACCACAAGCAACTATCACTTTAATATGTTCATGATTTTAGTTGGATGTTTTAGTTTCATAAAGTACTCTTAAGCAGAATCATAACACAAGTATAAACTCGTGCTAAGGTAAAACATTTAAACAAAATCCAATAAGCAAGCAAACAACACCACAGATGAATAGACTATTTATTCACTAGGTTATTGTTTATTAGAGGTTTTGGAATCCATCAATCATGAACAATTAGCAAACAACCAGTAGCTAAAAACCAATGAATACAATCATAAAGATACTCTAAAACACCATCTTTAAACAAGATGAAACTCCTATTTCACAGGCATAAAAAAAACAGGACTGCACAAATAACACACTAGTATGAAAATCTACACCCGCATGCTATAAGAGATAATCATACCCTATAACCATAGAACATGAAACTAAATAATTCATGGCATGATAACAGAAGTAATAACTTCCTAACATGCTATATCAACACATATGCTCGTAAAATAAAAAGAGGGTAATACTAGAGCAAAAATCACCATTTTCTAGTGGTGAAACTAGTTTTCGCGCTAGAGAAGCAAACAATGCTATCATGATGTTTAAACTTAAACAAGAAAGTCATGAACATAAATGTACCTAATAACAGTACCCAAAACTTACTCATGTTAGTAAGCACAACATCCAAAACAATCCCATGATACAACTATTAAACATGCAGAAATTTCTTCTAGCAATTTCTGTTTTTCTTAAACAATTACTAGCAAACAAGAAAGGTATAACTCACACAACCAGTAGCTATGCAATTAATGAAAAGTTATCTAAACTTTTTCAAGAATCCATACACTCAATTTAAAATTATTCACAAACAATCTACCAATCAAGAGGAATTTATTTTATTTGCGAACAATTTAGTTTTAGCACACGATAGTGAAACATTTCTTAACATGATACCCCTAAGGAATATTATGCTAACAAAAAGATCACACCTAAACATATTAGTATGTACTAATAAGAAATAAACTTCTCACTTGCCTAAGTGAAAACAAACAATTATATTTTCCATGGTGGAAAATAGAAATCAATCACATAGTGAAACATGCTATTTTCACACAGGTGATGGTTGGGGATTTTTATCCTCAAGCTAAAATGCAATGGGACCAGTGGGTTATGGCCCACTAATACCAAGTAAAAATAGGTACTAAGCCTCTGGTTACTCATGAAAAACTTTGCATGCAAGATAAAAATATAAGGCTATTTAATCTAGTGAAACAATACTAGTGCAGACTGATAGCAATGCTTACACATGCTTTACTATTAAGAGACATGCAAGCTAACATAGGTACAAGCATCAAAATAACAGTACCTAAATGTTACTTGACTCAAAGAACACATAGCACAAAATCTACTAAGAAAGTATACACAGATCTAGCTCTCACAATACTTCCAATTAATAAACTAGAAGGTGACAAATGCCATTTCATTTTTATTCGAGTTTCCAATCATGCACACACTTTCTCGGGTAGATTTATTGTAATAAAACAACATAATAACAAGCCCTACCAACTCCATATAAGTTAGGAAGCAAGATTGAATAAAACACAAATTTATTTCAATCAAGAGCACACAAAGAAACAAAAACAGGAAAACTGTTGTTCTCTAGATCTATCATAATCATTCCATCGTTCACTTAATTTCTAAGCTCCGAATCTCATAGTACCTACAACGTCTACTAAGATTTTGGTTTCCAAAATAGATACACATGATATCCTATTGACTAGTAAACGAATAGGTCATCATCTTATTTTCTCGTGACTTCTCCTTTTTACCAACTCGATTAAAAGGTGTCGTAAGTCACTTAATTTCTTGGTTTAGAAAGAGTTGTCAGTAGTTTGCATGCTTTGGTTAGGTGTCAACCTAAGATTAGACCAAGCATGTTAGTATTGTTAGTTTTCTATTAAATAATGTTTGTCCGACAAGATACGACTAGCGTCATACGTCGAATATTGAATTGTGCTCTTCGGATTGGTTTTTGTGGGGTTGCGCATCATGGCATGTGAAGACTTCTTTTTCACCTTTCTCCCGAGGAGGGAGGTATATAACTTTTAAAATGCAACGTTTAGCCAACAGGGTAAAAAGAGTCTTTTGCAAACAGACAAACATAGAGGTTTTGGTCAGTATTGGTTGGTTTTCTTCACGCCTTTTCTTCTTTGAGGGTTGTCGTTGTTGGAGCTTTGTCTGTTGGAGTGCAGCATTGTTAGCAACGCTAGCAGCTCGTGTGGCTTGATGGTCCTTTATTATTAGGCCCAACGGTGCTTTTATTGATGGTGGGGAAATGGTGGTGGTTCACGACGGGTGGCATTATGAAGTGAAAACAAGTATAAGTCTAAGCGACAAATTCTTGTTTTTGAATACTATACAAACATTTTTGCTTGAAAAAACGTAACAAGAGGCGATTCAAAAACAAGAGCGGGGCAAGCACAAATCTGCAAATTTTGAGCACCCCACAAACATATGGAAGCCTAGATGAACCAAAATTCTACACCACACAATAGCACAAAGTCCTACGGACACACATAAGCAAGCCATAACACACAAGCAAGGCTCCATTGGAGCTACATCGGGGGATGATCCAAAATCCTAGAAGTGGCTGAAGAACTATATCTACTTCTGACCATCATCACTGTAGAGCTAGGCAATTTTTTTGGTCTTCTCGGGACATCGGCAAGTATAAAAGTTTTTGTATGGAAACAAGATAATAGAAGTAAAGTTTTGATAAACCTTTTTAACTGAGAGAGGTAATAATATGCAACAATCTGTTTTTGAAACCCCAACTATTTTCTGGACAGAAAACTTCAAACACGAGAGATGTTTCAAAAACAGAGCGGAGCAGTTGCAAACAAGTAAGAAATAAACTCTTAACCGAGAGAGATACTAACTCTGTAAGGCCCGCCCTTCGAACCACTGTTCAAGGACGCCCTTGATATGCATTTAGAATCTTTTGAAAAGATAATAAGGAGGGAAAATATACTAAAATTCCCTTAGATAAAAAATAAGGTAGATAGTAAATAGGTTTTTACTCCAAAATACTTTTCTTTCCTATCTGACGTCCATGCTAACTAAGGTCTCCTAAGGTCAGGATGGCTCTGATACCAACTCTGTAAGGACCCCAGACCGGCAGTCTGAAACCCTACGTATGCATACATTCACGATCCCAGAAAGATCAGTCGTGAACAACATACACAGTTGGCATACAGAAATACATCATCCATTACACGAATACATAAAGGTATTACACAAATGATCACATGATCAAGTTTAACGCAACTGCCACAAGAGCAGGCAACTTAACAAACACAGCGGAAGACAAATAAAACACAACGTAGTTGAGCCCAAGTCACGCCTTAACCTACAGGCTGCTGACCCGGAGACGATCCTAGTTCGCAAAGCCGTCAACTCCGTACTTCTCTTCATAGATATCCTTTGGAGGTTCCTTCTCAAAATCTGATAAGTAGATACCAGGGGAGAAACCATAATGAGTACATTTGAATGTACTCAGCAAGACATCCATCATGTCACTTACCAAACATGCAAATATGCTTATATGGTGGATTAGGTAGGCTATAAATAGGGTTCACTACCAATGGTGTTCATATATGATGACACCACAGTTGCAGTCAGGTTAATCTGTATCTTCGTTGAAGAAGATACTTCAGAAGAAAATAATATAGTTTTATTTCTCTTGTAGATATCACATGTACAAGAGGTTTTGTAAAATTTTGTTAAAGAATATTTTCTCTTTGCAAAACTTCTTGGAATCAGTTTCCAGAGTTCTTGCTTAGAGTAGAAAAGGTTTTCTTTGCAAAACATTTTGTTTTGTATAACAACATCTGGCTTTTCATCATCGACGATACCTCCACGGTATAAGTTTCCATTCCTTTCCGAACTTCACAAGTTCAACACTTCCTTTCCAAAATTCCCTTTTCAAAAACTTCCTTTTTGAAAACATTGACACAATGCTAGCTACATGGCCATTCAACTGTCCATATCCGAGGACGTGGCTTCTTCGAAAAAGTTATACTCTGCAGAGGTGTACACATCCACCAGATCCAGTACACCTCCCGTGAACAACCACGGACTGTAACAACAGTATGTAAACATCAGGTATCTGATCATAACCATCCACTATGTTCAAGCTAGAATATGCCTATCTCTCAGTTGAGTTTTACCACATCCCCGGCACCGAGCTAATCCCCGCCAAGCCAGGATGCCTCAACTGATGCATCCGGAGGGAAAATTAATCCCACACTTTATATGTCTCCACGACATTCGGTTCAGAGGATCGCATCCCCTATAGCACATTGAGATAGCACACACTAATAAGAACAAACTTCAAGTTAAGCCCCGTGCCCATGTTGGGGTAGGGTGGCAGTACGGTAAAGGTTGTCCGGCGAAGACTAGGTTATGTGTCATTTTTGAAAACACCACTTTCTCAAAAATGACCACTTCCACATTCCTCCGGAGAACAAGGATCCGCCTTTTCTCCGGGTTTTTCCGTAAAGCCTTTGTTTTGTAGAATCACAATTTTAGGGTGTCCACTTAGGGAGTATATTTGATGGTAATAAATACCATATGGTGGCTTATGGGCTTGGTATTACCAAGTTTAACTATTGGCATGATAGTAACCTATAATATAGTATAGTAGTAAATTCCACATCAAAAATAGTTTTGATAATCAAGTTTTTTGTAAAACTTCAGAGGTAAAACATGCATGATAGATAATGATAAGTATTGTATCAGCAAGCATCAGGATGGCTTGCCTGGTATCTCCTTGTGTCCCTGGTTTTTGAAGTGACTGGAACTTGAAACTGAGCTTCACGACACTTCCTTCCTCTTCGTTTTCTAACGTCGTAAAGAGAATAAAGGACACACATTCAGAACCAATCAAGGCAAGCAACCATATGTAACAATACATACAGCAAGGAAATCTAACAATAACTATCACTCAATTATTAATTGAGGCAAACAATCAAACAAACACACTTGGCAGAAATGACATTCAACAAGACAACTTAAGGTTGGAGGAACATATCTCACAACCTTAATATCATGGATTCAGTGGGTGTGCCACTCTCATACCAAGATATTATTAAACCCAAAATACACTTAGTATCACAAGGGTGAGACTACTAAAAGTATATAAAA
This sequence comes from Alopecurus myosuroides, assembly GCA_028641055.1. NCBI lineage: Eukaryota > Viridiplantae > Streptophyta > Magnoliopsida > Poales > Poaceae > Alopecurus > Alopecurus myosuroides. The sequence goes on from JAPCYS010000849.1 coordinate 758,651, forward strand.
CATGCACAAAAATAAGCATGGCAATGGGTCTATCAACCACACCACAAAAAGAACAAGGTAGCTAATCTGCTAAGCCTAAATTCTCCTCAAGAATAAATAAGACACATGATTTGCAAAAGTTACTTTTACAAATCAGTGAGCCTACACAAGTGTAACAAGGTAATAGACTCATCACAAAACACACAATTTCTCATAGTGAGAACAATAGAAACTATGACTAAAAAGGAGGAATCCTATAGACATGTTTCTACTAAAAGTTTGCTATGCAAGCATGCATAATAATTAAAGTGTTAAAATGCAAACAAGGAACCATGTTATCATAATGGAAAATGAAAACATGTCCTCATGCAAGGATACACACATATCTACCAAACACAAGTTGGCAGAAAAATAATTCAATACAAAAACTGCTAAGGAAACTAGTACTACTCATACATGAAGAATCAATGGATGAATTTCAATCAAGTAATTGAAATACAACCAGAGGGTCCATGTCATAAAAACAGGAGTGAAAAACATCTATACTTGCTATAACAAAAATATCCCATTGGATAAAACAAGGTATCATTTTGCAGGGCAACTCCTATATACTAGTGGTAATAAAAAGGGCATTACTAGAGGAATCAAACAACACTCCAAAAATGGAATTTTCCTAGCAAGCCACACATGATTACAACCACTTACAAACAGAAGCATACCCATTTTTGTTTAGCACTAAAATTCCCAAAGCAAAAATACTAGGCACTCATTAGTTATAGAACTATATAAAAGAAATGCATCTAGTGTGGGGGAAATAATGTTTCCACCAAAAACGCAATGACACCAGTGGGTGTTCCACTAGCATAACAAAGCATTAAGAGGTCACAAAGCCTCTGGTCACACTTGACAACAATTAGCAAAAACCTAAACTAGCAGTGCAATAACAATACTAGCAGAAAATAATAGGGTGCTTAAATAAGCAAGGCAATGCTACTCATGCTATTATTTTCACACAAGTGAAAACTTTAGGGGTCAAGTACTCATAAAAACCTTATCAAAATGCTACTGGTCCTATGAATACAACACAAAAATATGTGGTTTTACAACCACAAATTCTTATGTCAAAAATTCCACACATGAGGGAATTTTTCCATAACATTCTCATAGTAATGATTAAGCTACTCATGCTTTTATACCAACTCAAATGCAAGCTAGCAGAGGTGATACTAACAAAATATAAGTACCAACATGGTACTGAATCTAATATATCAACACAACAATTCAATCACTTGCACACAAATTAATCATTCAAAAATTATATGCAAGTAATAAACTAGAGATAAACATATGATATTAATATAAATCCTATTTCTTCTCAACTCAAGTCCACACATTCTAACATGATAAAATAGCTAAGTAATACTTAGAAAGCAAGTTCACACAACTTATACATGCTAGAAAACAATATTGCAACTCACAAATATATTCACACAATTTAATTATCTAAAATGCCAAAATGGCAGAAACAGGTGAAACAAAGATCTGTCCACCAAAATTTTCTAGGATGCTCTAAAAATTAAACCCTTCTAGGTTTGGATATTCCTAAACATATACAAGACCATCCAATTTGGTTTGCATAAAAATTCGTTTTTAATTAATTTATAAAAATCACCAAAGTGCTCTCTAGTGTTTTACCAAATTGCATGCCATTTCAAAAATGCTTGGAATTTGGAAGCAAGGTTAATTGCTACTGTTAGGAAATTTCAAGGGCTTTGCAATGCAATTTGCCTCACTTCATTCTGAGTTGTGAAATAAAAATGGTGCTCATTTTGGTGTTTATGGTACCTGTTGCCAAATCATTTTTCATTTCAAATCTATTCATCCAAATGTAGATCTACAAGTTTGAGGTGGCTTAAATTTTTTTGATTTACATCTGTGAATTTTGGTTTGGTCAAATTCATATTTTAGGTATCATTTTAGAGCCTAATGTAAACAGGTAACATTCTGTAAAAATTAAATTGGAAAAATAACTGCTGCAGGGCCAGATCTGCTAAATGGGCCGGCAAGATCCAATCCTCACCGCGAGGGAACCTAGCCGCCGAGGCTGACGCGCGGGCCAGGCAGCCATGGTGGCATCCACGCGGGCCAGCTCGGCCCCACGGGCCAGTTTGAATGCACTGCGCGCGGTCAAGGATTTGCTGCGTCACCACGACATCATGATGGCGTCACTCGCCGGCGGGACGTCTCCGGCGAGCCAAATTAACGGCGCAAACGACCATCATTCGTCGAATCGAAGGTACATACATGTTGCTAACGACGAGGGGAACCAAGTGCGCAGGGCGTCGTTTCCAGGGAAGCGACCGGAGCGCGGCGGCGATGGACGGCGTACGGTGGCCGGAAACGAGCAAGGCGCAGCGGGGTTCTAGGGGGAGATGGAGAGGGGAAAAGGGCGGCGGGGGTCGCCTGCTCACCGTGAACGCCACGGAGGGCTCGTAGAAGGAGGAGGAAGCTCGAGGGCGGAGGAATCCCTCGCCGGAGCTCCGTCGGGCTCGGGGAAGAACTGGATGGCGCGGGGTCTACGGGTCGTTTCGGCTCGATTCCTTCGGCACCGAGGGCCACCACGGCAAGGCGGAGATGATGGCGCCAACGGCTGCCGGCGGTGAGGTCTCTATCGGCCTAATCGACGGCGACCTCATTTCGGGCTAGGGTTTCGGGTTTGGGTATTTTTGTACAGTGAGAGAGCTACTCGAGTGGGGGGGGGGGCGAGAGAGCTACCAGGCATCCAATGCACATGGGGGGCCTCTTTATCCCCTCGAGTTGCTTCCAATCGAAGGCATGTCGTAGGTGTTCTGTATCTACAGGCGAGCTAGAGGAAGAAGATGACTCAGCTAACATCTAGGTCCCTGGAAATTTACTAATAGGTCCTTTTGTCTCTTTTCCCTTTCTGAAAAGTGTGATTTTCACCAAGCAAACAAAGTCAAAATTTAAATTCCTTTTGCCCAAAATTCTAATTAGTTGATTTTCACAACATATGTGAAAATTGGCTCAATTGGATAAACTTTATAATTCAAAGTTGTTCAAATTTGAATTCTTACATAAATGGACATTGAATTTGTTTAACTACTTAGGAGATTCCAAAAATGATAATTTTTGGCACACATTCCGTATTTGGTGTGTTCCTTACGTGGTAGAAAATTCAAGTCATTTTGAGTTACTTCATAGAACAAACTTGTTCAAATTTCAAAAAGGTGCTGTCAAGAAAACAGGGTTTTTTGGCAACTTAAATAATTCAAAAACTTGTGCCCTTTTGGTGTTCATCCTTATTTATGATATAGAGCAGGTGGTATTTATTTCATGGCATTTGGAAAAAGTTTGTAGAACAAACTTGTTCTAAATCCCAAATGTTGCTGTGGAGACAATTCATGTTTTCAGGACTTTAATGGATTCAAATTTTGGTCTCCTATTGTGTGTGTTCCTTATTTGATATAAGGAAGCAATGGTATGAATTTCAAATCATTTTAAGAAAGTTTCCAATAGTAACTTGTTTTAGTTTTCTGTTTCTGGAAATATTGGAATTTCTATTTAATAAAGCACTTGGCTTTTCTTTAGCAAATGATTTGCCAAAATATTTATGTGACTAGAGATAGCAAGTAAATGCTCTCAAATACTTTTGTTTTTAATCTTGCAAGGTTGGAAAAACATTTGATAATATTTTGGTGAAGCATCTAAGAATGCCTCTTTTTCCTGATGCCACCCCTCACTCTCAACTCCCACGTCAAACACTGGCAACTCTCATACTTCTATTGCCGAGACACCTCCCCACCCGGCCAAAAGAAACTGCCGGGTTACTCGGAGGGCCTTCTCGATATCTCCGAGACTTTCAACGCCTTTGCCCCTGACTCGGACAGGGAGGCCATCCGGCCTTTACTAGCCAAAATCTCTGTTCTGTCGGCCCAAGGTCTCATTGGGCTTAACCTGGTGAAAACTTGGGTCGATTTCCGGATCCAACCCAACTCCATCCGCACTAAGTTAATGTGCGAGTATTCAGGGCACACCACGGACTCGCTCCGGTACTCCACCCATAGCTTTGCAGCCGGAGATACCAACAAGACTATCAAGAGCTTCTTGACAGAGAAGCTGGAGGTAATCCAGAATATAGCCGGGTTAGAACCCTTCACGCGTGAGAACCCGGCCCCCAAGGTAAAGACTCGGTTTTCATACTTTTGCTTTCACACTTTCCACTCGATATGACTAATAACCCTTATTCTTATACCTTCTTCTCAGGCTGATGATCCCTTTTGGAAGATTGAAACTCCTCCTAGCTCTGAAAATCCAGAGGAGCAAGAGGATGGCACTAACTCGGATGAAGGTACATTCCGAACTTCACTTAGTTCCTTTGAGTTCGTCGTGTCCCGGTCTTCATTTTCCAACTGTGACCTTGATAACTTCCAGAGCAAGAGGAAAAGGACGAAGAAGAAGAAACTGACGGCAAGGTAGAATCCGCCAGTGATGAGGAGGAAGTGGAGCCGACAATCAAAGTCGGATCTAAGAGAAAACCCCGAGGGGTCGTCTTCAAGGTTTCATATCGCCTCCTTGTATTCAATTCGTATTCCTTTGATGATATACATGAGCTAACTTGACGTTATTCCACTGGCCATATTTGAAGGAGTCGCCCATGACCAAGCGCAGAGCGACTCGAAATTACCCGGGTGATGATGCTCTTAACCCGGGTATTCCATTGTCTCCGGCTCGGCGCGCTGGTATTTACCTTATCCTTTCTCGGACGAAACAATCTTCCTGAACCATTCCCTTACGAAATCTCGCTTGATACTTTTCAGTTTCGCCCGGGTCCAGCAGCGAATTCCCTTCGGACTTTGCGGTGAATCCCGGGTAAAGTTCCTTTCCTGACGTTCTATCACATTTTCATCACCTTTTCCTGGTTGTACACTAATTGCTCACTCATACTATCTATAGGGCCACGGTCATTATTAGCGACCAAGAGGATATGGAGACCGATGACCCGGGTAAGGGGACCCCGACTGATAATACGGCAGCCGCAGCTGGCGGCGAAGGACAAGTGTCACCGATGAACCCGGCCAGTCAAGGAGCCGGGTATCCGATAGCCTCGCATGCAAGCGAGAAGGAAAAAGCTGCAACTTTGGGTGCGGGGGGAGGAGCACCAGATTCCAACATTCGGATGACCCGGATGCTGTCTCCCGCTAAGAAAAAAACTCCTTCTCCGAGTTTCCAAGACCCCGGATCTTCTAACACGGGTAATGATACTTTTGACCAGCTGATGAGCACTCTCCTCACTATGAAGACCTCAGAGAGCAACATTCTAGAGCGCATGGCCGCAGAGCACCAGGTAACAACACTTGATATCTCGCAGTATACACTTAGTCCCCAAGTTCCGAGCATAACTTTGTTGAAGTTATGCTTGGTACTTTATGCAATAGTCGGTTTGCCTACGATACCCGACTGATACTTGTGCTCCTTGTTCTTTACAGGCACAGATGACCCGGTCTGATGAAGTTTTGCTCAAGACCGAACAACTTCTTCTTGCCGAGGTAAAGCGTAGAGAAGCCCTTGAGGCTGACGTGGAAACCTTGAAGAAGGATGTTTCTAAATACAAGAAGAAGTGCAATACTGCTCAAACCGCACTGAAGAAATTATCGGACCAGGTTACCGATACCTATCGCATCTTGCTTAGTAAGTTTTTGCTGCCGACTGACTTCATGCCTTTACTTTATTACATGATACTCGGGATTACTGATACGTCCTTCCTTTGTTTCAACTGCAGGTGCCAACCTTGCGGCCCCAGAGGAGGATGCCATTGCAAAGGCTAAAACTTTAAAGACTGTGCTCCGGACTTTCTTTGCCGGCACGAAGTTTATACTGGACGCCGTGAAGTGTCCTACTGAGGTATATCCGGGTGAAGAAAATCTTATCCAAGCCTGCTCCACCGTGCGTGCCTGGATTGAAATCTGGAAACGCTCGGCATGCCGGATTGGTATGACCCGGGCCTTTACCCTGGCTAAGGCTTATTTTCCGAAGCTTGATCCGGCAAAGGTAATATCCGGGTTTCCAGAATTCAAAGCGGATGGCTCCAAGTTTGTACCCAAGGACTTCAAGGCCATACAGTCCGCAGTGCGTCATTCGGCCACCACTTTGGCCGATAGTATGGATCTGAACACAATTATGAGTGCGTACGATGCTGAAGGCAAAATCGTTACGGAGGACGCACCCCCGCCCTTTGATATTTTGGAGAAATGGGCTGCTGACTCGGCCAGGAAGAGGGAAGAAACTGCGAAGAGAGAGGCCGAGTTAGGATCAGAGCCAATCACCTCTACACCAGCTGTTCTTCCGCCTGTCCGTCCTGTCGCGAAGAATCCGGGTGATGATGCCGGGAGAGCTAAAGAGCAAGTCCAGGAGCAAGACCCGGAGGGCAAGGGCAAAGATGTGGACCCTACTCAGGAAGCCGAATAGGCAAATGCCATCAAAATACTTCGATCATCTGATGCTTTTATTCAAAACAAGTATTCTTTTGATGGTGCGCCTGTGCACCCTTGATACTGGTGTCGCAATTTGTAACGCACTTTAATTCTGTGATACACTTCGTGCCTTTCTAGGCCTTTTGATGAACTTGATACTTGTCTATTTTTGAACTTATTCTTGATATCCAACTTTCTTTTCATTTCTTTTTATTCCCCTCTTTATTTCCGAGTATCGTGAGTTTTGACAGGTGGACTTTTCTTTAAGTCCCCAAGTCCCCACGACTCGGACATTGGGGTCTTTCGAGCTTAGCGACGAAACAACTTGATTCTGTTTCGAAACCCACAGTCCCCAAGGCCCGAATTTCCGAGTCTGTGGTGTGTGGTCTTTTCGAAGAAAACAAACTTGTTGTTGCTAAGCCGAAACCCGGAATTGTTTCATATAGATAATGAAGTTATGCTTGATAAACGTTGAGTTTCCAGCTATTAGCCTTGTACTCTGCATAACTTGTGGTTTAGATGACCCTTTTGACTATCTTGTACTGGAAGCCGGCTTTCGCGTGGATACCATGTTGTTACATCTATACGAAAACAGGGTCAGACAAGTCCGATTGGGCTTCATGGCTGATTGTAATCGTAAGCGAGCAAATCATGCCACTTTAGTGCGAGTCACATCGAGCTTAAGTAAGAAAAGTCAAGAAAATTTGGCTCCTTTGTCCGGTTATAAGATTGCAGCCGTACTCGTTTGCGAGTAATCGGCCCTTATAACTCATAGGCATCAAGGCCGGGTCTTTGGGTTTGTGGCTGTGCTATTCAAGCAATCAGCCCCCGAGACCTATATATTCAACATTCTTAATGATACTGATGTATTGATAGCAATGGATACTACTTACCTGTAACCAAAGTAAAGATCGTAACAAAATAGGACTTGATAACCATCTCTTTATTGATACGAGAAAGTTTGGATCAGCAGGCCGCCTCATTAAAAACCTTCCAGTCCCCTTAGGTACCCTGGGTACGAAAAGAGCACGTCTGAAACCTGCTGCCCGTTACATTGTTTAGTTCTTCTTGGGAACCGGTCCCGGGCTGACGTGACCGATACACATTCTCCATTTGTTGGACTTTTTCATGATGAGTACCGGGTTTACTAGCCAACCCGGGTGAGGTGTTTCCATAACGCGGCTGGCTGTGAGCGGCCGTGCAATTTCTTCCTATGCCAGATTGTTTGGAGAAATCATCCTTGATAAAAGCCACCATCTTTAGCATCTTGTGCTGCCTTGGACTTTGCTCTTTCGCCTTCAGTGCTCGGCCTTTTTGATGTGGTTCTGCCCTCCGGGTCTGCTTGAGACCGGTAATGCTTGAGTTCCTCTTTTCTACAGGCTTGCTCGGCCTTGCTGCGTCTCCTTCATCGCATTCAGCTGCTATATCTCGATTTCCATGTATGGTAATGGTCTGCTTAGGACCCGGGATTTTTAGCTGTAGATACACGTAACACGGCCTAGCCATGAATTTAGCATAAGCCGGCCTTCCGAATAGCGCGTGATAAGGACTGCGCAATTTGACCACCTCAAAAGTGAGCCACTCAACTCGATAGTTATCCTTTGATTCCCCAAAAGCTACCTCCAATGCGATTTTTCCCTCGGGGCACGCTGAATGACCCGGCACTATCCCATGAAAAATTGTTGAACTTTTTTGTAGCTGAGACTCCTTGAGGCCCATGCGTAAGAAGGTTTCCCAATACAGTATATTGATGCTACTTCCACCGTCCATCAAAACCTTTTTCAGCTCATACCCATTGACTGCGGTGCGACTACTAATGCTAAGACTCCCGGGTGTTCTATTCTTTCCGGGTGATCCCTTCTGCTCCATGTTACGTCCTGTTCTGACCATCTCAGGTATCTCGGGACAGCCGAAGAAACTGAGTTGACCGCTTGCTTCAGTATCTTTTTGTCCTTGTTAGAACCTCCTGTGGTATGTACGTGATATTGACCCAATGTTTGGGGTTGGCCTGGAAACCTCCTGCTCCCCCTTGGTTATTACCTTGATTTCCAGCTGCCGGGTTACCGGCTGGGGGTGGGCCGTTGCCCGGGTTTCCACCTGGACCCGGTCCTCCTCCGCGACCTGCACCTCGCATGGCTCTGTTCACTTCCTCATTCTTCCATCTCTGTAGGTCGGCGCACTGCTCCAAGGAGTGGTTAGCTGGCCTACCATTCCTGCTGTGCTTCGGGCATGCCATTCTGAATATGTCCCAATTATTACTCGGCCTTGGTGGCCCTTGATAGTTTCCTCCATTGTGATTTCCAGTATTGAAATTTCCTTCTGCCCTGGGTCTGGAAGATCCGGCTTCAGTATTGGCGACAAACTCGGAGCCTCCTTCAAACGGGCGCTTGTTCTGGCTGTTGTTACCCGGCGCTGATCCGTTGCCGGTTCTTCCGTTATTACTTGTGTTTGCTTTAGCTTTTTTATCGTCAGTTTCCTCTTCCGTAGTGTCCGTTGCGGCATGTTTGTTGCATGCATCCATCAGTTCTCCCATTGTAACCTCCGAAGCATTCCGACTAGATTTCATGCGAGTTAACTTTTGTACTAAAGGTGTGTACTTGCAGGTCTTTGCCATAGCTTGCAGCGCATCCTTGGGCTGAATATCCGTAGACGAATGAAGTATTTCCATAACCCGGCGCACCCAGCTGCGCGCCGATTCTCCCTTCTTCTGAACACATCGCTCTAGGTCATCAATAGTGAATAACTTTCTGCACGTCCCGTGAAAGTGCTTGATAAACGCAGTTTTCAATTCTTCCCATGACTTAATAGATCCTTCCGGTAGATTGGTGAACCATAACTTTGCTGCCCCCTCTGACATCATTAGATACATGAATTTGGCTTGAAGATTCTCGGACGCATTGCGAATCGACATGGCCATCTCATAACTGCTCAACCATGTTTCCGGATCCATAGTTGGCTCGTAATTTACTACTTTACCCGGTTCTTTGAACTTTTCCGGGTAAGGCTCAGCCCTAATGCTATCCGAAAGACACTTAGGTCCTACAAGAATGGTCGAAGCTGGTCTTACTCGGGAAACGTGTGATCCTGCAGGGGGTACAGCTGGACGCGGTACTGCCGGTATCCCATGTACCGCAGACCCGGCCACGGCTCTCCTGGCTCTGGAACTGTCCACGATGGCCTGTGCTGCTGATGCGCTGGTACTGCCTGGATGTGTGGAGGCGGCATTTGCTGCTGCTCTTCCCTCCGCCGTGCCGAACTTGTTTGGATGTTTCCAGCGTTACCTTGCTGTTGGCTGACATATGGTGTCCCATGCATTCCACTTCTGTGATCCGGGTAATTAACCTGTTGCGCCACCGCGGTGCGCAGCATATCTATCGCCCGCCGGGTCTCCTCTGCGTGGGGTGACTCTCTCATGGGGATTTGATTTAGTGCAACCGTTGCCGCGTACACGTTGTCCATGGGATTGTTGTAATGACCCGCTGGCGTGCGAAAACGCGATGGTGGTGGTGGTGGTGGCGGTGGTACAGTATTGCCGGTAGTAACTCCAGTCTGTGGTGCGGGTAACCCGGCCTGCGTGTCTACCGGTTGTACTCCTCCGGTTGTCGGCTGAGGGGCGGTTCCTTGATTTGCCGCTGGAATCGGCTGATCCTGAGGCGTGATAAATAGTGCGGCCGGGTTTATGACTCCTCCCAATGCTGGCAATCTGGTTTGGTGCCTTTGATGTATTCTAGTCGTTTCCTCTCTGAGCCGGGTTTCCAGTGCATCCAGCTCGTGTTGTCGTGTGGCCATCCCTTGTCTTTCTGCTTCTACTTGCCTCCTCTGCTGCTCCAATGCACGACGGGCTACGTCCAAATCCCTAACACGTTCCGCCGCGTTCTCTGGAGTGATAACTGTGGGAAGAACTGTCGGATCTAGGATCAGATTGTTGTCGAACAAGGCCGGATGTTGTGGATTGGAAGGACCCGCTCCTGTTGTCCGGTTTGCTAGGAATCCAAACGTGTTCGCGTGTAACTCGTTTTCTGGCGCTTGACTGGTAACCGATGTCGACTCTCCGTCAACCTGGGCCGAAACCGTGTTCCCGTTAGCCGGCCCTTGCTGCCGGGTTAATGCTTGTGCTGACCCGGCTGCGGCCGCGGTTACGCTCTCTTGGTTGAGATTGGTCGCGGGAGCCGTGTAAACCGCAACTCGGCGTATGATGCTTGGCGCGAATTCATGCTGTTCCTCTTCGCTGTTATTCTCCTCATACCGGTTCTCCAGCAGATCCAGGATGGACTCGGTATCATCCTCTCTTTCGACCCGGTCACGCGGGGTCCATGCCGGTTCCTCCGGCTGTTCCCACTTCGCGATGGGTTCTTTTGTCGGATTTGTCGTTCCAACTGATTCTTCTTCATCTGATTGGATATAAGTGGCCTCCCCTGACACAGAATCAGATCCAAAATTGTCAGGGATCGAACCGGAAGTACATACCATACCGATGAAGACGCTGATCCGGCCGATTGTCACGACAGATCCGGATTCAAGGTGATCCGACTCTGGCCCCCAGCCGGAATCGTCCATCGTCTTCTCTCCTTTGTGGTCGATGTAGATCTCGCCGACGACAAGATTCTCCATGTTCTTCCGAGCTTCTCCCGTGATGTAAACACCTTTGGACGCAGGCCCCACGGTGGGCGCCAACTGTCGTGAGATAATCACGGCAGATGTTACCGGGGGTAACTGATCTTGGGGCAAGACGACACAGGCGTTTGGGAGAGGGTTTAGCTCAGAGGAAAACATGATGGAACTCGATCTGGTAGCCGGCAATCAAGTCGCCGAGTCTCCGATCTCAAATTATTAACTCAACTCTCGTGTTACACTGGATACTCGATACCAAGTGATATTGCTAGGGTTCTTAGATCTCCCTCAACTAATCCTAGGGGTCGGTTTATAAAGCACCCGTACCCCCTGGCTTGTCCTCCAAGACACACCCTGGATCCTACCCGGACACCACATACAAACCCTAACTTTCCTTTACCGTAACCCACAATCCGGGTTACGAGACCTACAAACTTGGGCCTTCCAGAAGTTTCTTTATCCTTAGCCGGATCTTGCGCAGCGTCCTTTGGGCCGGGTTATACCTTGGAGTTGTCCTACCGGGTTATTATCCCTCCATCACTTCTTTACTAGAAAGTTTAGAACTAATAATAACATGATATAATTTCTTATCATCAATATGAGCATATTTAAGATTGTCAGGCAAAGACTTTAAATCAAAAACATGATTCTCCTTGGGTGGTAATGTGGTACCCAAATCTTCCACCGGTAAATTATGTTTCAGCATCGCTGGCTGATGTAGGAAAATCTCGTCAATTTCATTTATTTCTTCCCTAAAGACATCACTTTCGTGGTCTTCCATGTATTGTTGCAAAGGATTGTTAGGAGCAAGAGCAATAGCAGCCAATTTTTCAACTCTATATTTCTCATTACGTAATTGATCTTCATAAGGTGCTTTAGAAAATTTGGAGAAATTAAATTCATAAGACTCTCCATCAAACTTTGTAAGTATTTTCTCCGTTTTACAATCTATAACAGCACCACAAGTGTCTAAGAAAGGTCTACCAAATATAATAGGACAAGTATCACTAGCAGAAGTTCCTAGTACTAGAAAATCAGCAGGATATTTAGTTTTACCACATAAAACTTCCACATCTCTAACAATAGCAAGTTGAATAATCACATCAATGTCTTCAAGTTCACAAGAACCAATTTCATGCATGATTTCTCTATAAAGCTCATAAGGAATAGCACTAGAACTAGCACCAATATCACACAAACCATAATAGAAATGATCACCTATCCTAACAGATAGCACAGGAACACTAGGTTTCCTAGATTTACTAGGATGAGAGACAATATTAGAAGCATCTTCACAAAATATAATGTGTCCCTCTTCTATATTTTCAGAAGCAAGGTCCTTTACTATTGCTACTGTAGGTTCTACAGTTATTTGTTCCTCAGGTTCTACAGGTTTCCTTGCACTTCTATTAACCACAATAGCTAACATAGAATGTTCTTTTACCTTAGCAGGGAAAGGCATTTTCTCAATATAAGGTTCAGGCACAATAGAACCAACGGTATGAACTTCTATATCTCTAGCAGGAACACAATCAACAGTATCTTTATAAGGTGCATGGTACTTATCCCATTCCTTTTTGGGAATATCAATATAAGAAGCAAAAGCCTTATATAAGTTTGCAACAACTTGAGAATCAAGACCATAAACAATACTAACATTATGAAAATCATCGGATGACCAATTTTTTTTAATGCATTCATAATCATAGTTTATACCTGACTTTCTACCTTTGTCATTCTCCCATCCTTCAGTGTTTTCTTGAATACCGTCAAGAAGATCCCATTTAGCTTCATCCTTCATACGTGTAAATGATCCAGAACAAGAAGCATCCAATAAATCCTTATCATGAAGAGAAAGCCTTGCATAGAAATTATTAATAACAATATTAATGGGGTACTCATGATTGGGGCATTTGAGCATTAGTAACTTCAATCTCCCCCATGCTTGGGCAATACTCTCTCCGTCATGATGCCAAAAATTATATATCTAATTCCGATCTCTATGAATTTCACTTGGAGGATAGAATTTAGAATAAAAGAGAGGCGCAATTTCCTCCCATCCAATAGTTTGGCTATTTTTCAGCAGTTTGAACCATTCAGCGGCTCGGCATGTCAATGATATAGAGAATAATTTCCTCTTCGCTTAGCTCATTGTAATACCTGCACACTTGAACAACTCGCATAGTTCATGTAAAAAGAGAAAATGATCACCAAGATGGACTATTTCCATCACCTGAATAGCAGTGATTTATAACATGTTTAACAATATTTATAGGTATTTTATAAGGATCCAAATCATCGGGCGGTGGGTCACTTACTACCCTAGCAGTGGCAGCAGTGCCTGCAAATAAGGACTCAAAAGGAGATCCAAACATAGTGTAATAAAGCAGTAGACAGTAATAAAAACATCACTTACCGCGGGAGCATCCTTTATCAATTCCACTTCCCAATAGCGCTTCACTCCCCGACAACTGCGCTAGAAAATAGTCTTGATGACCCACAATTATAAGGGATGTATCATAGTACTTTCGATAAGTAAGAGTGTCGAATCCAACGAGGAGCATAAGGTGTTGACAAGCAGTTTCGATGAAGGAATAACTGTAAATACTGAAAAATAGATTTGTAGGGGTTTTTGATATTGCAGATGAATAAAGTGCAAGTAAATAAAATGCAGTAATAATAATTGTAGCAAGTGGCCCAATCCTTTCTTCAGCAAAGGACAAGCCGGTGGGTTTACTTATGATTAACAAACATTCTCGAGGACACACAGGATGTTTCTGTCAAGTGCTTTTGTTCCTTGCCGCTGAATAATCTCTACGTTTTGATAAGTGTTGTGTGGGTGAACCTATGCTAATGTACCGTCCCATCCAAGACTAATACATAATTGTGATTATACCCCTTGCAAGCATCCGCAACTACAAGAAAGTAATTAAGAAATAAATCTAACCACAACTTTAAACTCCGGGATCCTACGCTCCCTCGTGTAATGGTTTCCTAACGGGGGTTTAGGTTTCTATCACTCCGGCAACCCCACAATTAGTAGCCAAATACACGGTTGAAAGTGCACTATGGTCAACTAGAGGGGGGGGGGTGAATAGGTTGACTACCAATTTTTCTTTTCTTTTCTTTTAAATGGGCTTAGCAAGATAAAGTAAGGTTCTCTAGATGTGAAACTAGGTGAGCAACCTATGTGAACAAAGCTATATGTGCAACGGAAGTAAAGCGTAAGGTAGTAAAGCAAACGACAAGTGTAAACAAGGAGACAAGGATATGATTCACCGTAGTTCCTTCTCAAAGAGAAGTACGTCTACGTTGGAGAGGTGGGGAGCCACCTAGGCGCTCCTCAATAGCACGGTTGTGCACACCTTGTTCTCCTTGAGCTTCTCCGGTGAGGGAGATGCTCGTTTCCACTATGAGGTCGACTTGAAGGCGTTGACCAAACCCTTACAAGGACTTGAGGTCACTCCACAAGATGGATGGAGGCTCTCAAGCAATCCGTAGCTTCTTGCAACAAGGTGGAAACTACAAGCACAAGATCTACTAAGGTTTCTAGGCCTCAAGTAGGATTCTAGATCTACTAGGTTGTGGTGGATGGATTTGAGATTCCTTTGGTGGAAGTGTGGATCTAGGTCTCCTCTAGCTCTCCACCAAGTTTGGGAGTGTTTGGGTGGACGGAGTGGGAGATCTAGGTGGTTGAAGCTTTCATTAATGGCTAGGAGAGAGAAATGGGAAAAGCTTGGCATTTAAGAGGTAGTGGAAGGGGTATTTATACCCCTCGCATTTAAGTGACCGTTTGCAGTCCAGGGCACCGGAGGCTCCGGTGGATTTCACCGGAGGCTCCGGTGGTCCGCACCGGAGGTTCCGCTGATCTTCATCTTGCTACACAGTTGCACTGGAGCGGGGGCTCCGGTGGTACCCGCGGAGGATCCGCCCACCGGAGGCGCACCGGAGGTTCCGGGGAACTTCCGTCCTGTGGTAACAGAAGGATGTTTTGGCGGAACAACCACCGGATCCTCCACCGGAGCCCATTTGCACTGCACTATGGGGGCCACCGGATGTTCACCGGAGGCTCCGGTGGTACCTCCGCCCTGTGGTAACAGAAGGGCATTTTGGCGGAGGTGCCACCGGAGGCGCACCGGATCCTTCTTGCGCGTGAGCCAAGTGTTTGGCGGAAGGCGGAGCCTCCGGTGGATTTAGCGGAGGTTCCGCCCACCGGAACTCCACCGGAGGTTCCGCTCCTGGTTCCGCTCCCCTGCAACAGAAAGGGGTTTCAGCTGAACTTCCACCGGATCCTCACCGGACCCTTGGCGGAGCCTCCGGTGGAAACACCGGAGCCTCCGCCCCTGCATGTTTCACCTTCCTGGATTTGTTTCTCCTAGCACTTTTCATATAAGCTGATCATTTGCCCCATAAACTTAGTGAACTTAATAACCTGGGCATTTTCATCCATTGAACAAACATTAGATCAAATGATTATGTTGTCATATGATTACCAAAACGGACGATGATCTTTCATTCTCCCCCTTTTTGGTAATTGATGACAACATAACTATTTGCATGATTATAAACATCATATGAACGGAGCTCCCCTAAAGATATGCTCCTTTCATATTGAGATCATCTAAGGCATGATAAATAATAATGATATGACAATGATAGCACATAACACACATAACACATAAATAATATCTAACGAGGTTCACACGAACATAACATAACAAGGTTCACGATAGATACGAATAGACACAAACGAAGTTCCAAATAGTTCAAATAAACTCCCTCAAGAGAAAGATGCAAATCGAGAGAGCTTGAGGGAGACCCATGCAAATGCCCGTTCCTAATATAAATCTCTCCCCCTTTGGCATCAAGACACCAAAAAGAGAGAGACCAAGATGCAAAGCGTCCCAAATCACTCGAAGGAGGAAGAGGCTTCCGGAGCCGGGGAGGGAACACGGTGGTGAGAGCTAGTGGCTTCATCTCCTTCTTCCTCGGACCATTCAATGAGCTTGCCCTTGGAGTCCTTTGCTTGCCATGCATCCCAATCTGTGATACTATCAAGAGCCGGGGATTCAATGGAGAGACCCTCTTCATGGAGACGTTCACGAGATGCTTGAGCCTTTTTTCGGTCCTTGAGTTCCCGATCATAATGTGCTTCCCATTGATGTTGCTCAATCTTTTTGTTAAAGCAAAACACTTTCTTGAGAGCTCGTGCCATCCATTTGAAGGCATTACTAGAGGGAGGAGGATGAGATGGACCTTCGGCTTCTTCCTCATCCACAATGATGCGAGGCCTAGCCTTGTGCTTGCGGACGGCGGGAGTGGGATGCACAACGGGTTCAATGTGATCTTTCATGAGAAGCCTCTTTTCCGTGTGAGGGATCCAATGAGTATCATCAAGAGGGTCATTCGGGAACTTCTTGTCCCACACATCAAGGATGATCTTCATGATAAATGGCCCAAAACAAGCATTCTTCCGGTTGGCAATGGCATACCATAACTCATTCCAAATGTAATCCAACACATCAAGCTTGCGTGGAGTCTCATCCATCCGGTGTTGATGAGTAAGGAGCAAAAGGTTCTTCAAAAAACCTTGAATCTCATCCACATTGCCCGCCTTTGGATTGATGGTCTCGCGATAGATGCGCAACATGATGTCATATGTGGGATAGAGGCCCTTCACAAACCCCACGGCATATTTCTTCCAATGATAGAGGAGTAAGTGCATCCTTGGGAAGTGAGGAGGTGTTAATGATATGAACCCGGAACCATCCGTTCGCAAACTCTTCTCCCTCAGCAAATGGACCAAAATCGGGGTAGCCACCAAGAATGACACCAACATCTTTCCATGTGATGTCAAGCTGCTTATCTTTAGTCATCCAAATCATATTACGCTCGGTCTCATTGGAGAGATGAACGGTGGCAAGAGACTGACAAACAAGCTCTTCGTCGAAATCTTGTTGAAGAGTGATAATAGGACCAAGACCAAACTTGTTAATAAGCTCAAGAGCCTCTCCAAAGTACTTGTGATTCCTTTCCATGTGCCCAATATTGATTGCATGTTGAGGGACGACATTTTCCTTTGACTTCCTCATCAATATCTCATTGAAAATCTGCGCTTGAAAGACGGTGTGAAAACGAGGATCCTTACCCCGGAATTGGGGCATCAAACGATCGCGGGCAATCACATATGGGTTCGCACCCCTTTCCTTTAAGAACATAGCCTCGGACATCTTGGAGGCGGTTGGTGTGGTGTTCTTCCTTGGCAAGGTCTTCTCGGGAGCCGGGAAGCGCTTACGCTTGCCTTGAGAGCTGTCAAGTTCGGCCTCGATCTCATCCACGGGCTTGCGGCAGCCGGTGGTCTTGTATCGTGTCCCTTTTCCCTTTGAACCGGAAGCATCTAAGAGAGAGAGCAAGAAGATCATGAAGAACAAGTAAAGCTCGAGACGATAAAGCACGCACAAAACCAACCAACCAAGATATTCATGGTGTTAGGGTTGAATAATCTAGGGTTAGGGCAAACGAATCTCCCCTACCATCACAACGATTCAAGCCTAACATGCATGTTCTAGGTTGCTTAGAGTTTGTACTAGGGAAAATCCACTCCTAATACACCAAATCCACAAAGATAGAAAGCTAGAACATGAGCTCCTATGCATCTCATCCATCAACTAGATGAGAGAGAGAGAGCACGTATCGGCTGCATCCATGGTGAAAAAGGGAGGAGGGAAGGTTCCCGGGGCGTCCCGAGGCAAGGAGAAGGCCTCCCCGCGGTGGAGCACCCGAATCCGGCGGCGAGGAGCTTGGGGGCGGCGGCGGTTTGGGAGGAAGAAGATGGGGGCGGGTGGGGGAAAATGAGATGGGATCTCACTTACCCCCGCGCGCCCACAACTTATCCTCAGAAAATTTCCGCCGGTGGAGCCTCCGGTGGTTTCACCGGAGCCTCCGCTCCCGCCAGCGGAGCCTCCGGTGGATTCACCGGAGCCTCCGCTCCCTGTCCCAAAACATTAGGTTTTGGCCCGCTGAGCCACAGGAACCCAGCGGAGCCTCCGGTGGGGTTCCGGTGGACAGGCCCAGTGGAGCCTCCGGTGGTTTCACCGGAGGTTCCGCCCAACTGAATTTTGGCACGCCAAGATTGAAAAATCACGAGCAATACTATGGAAACGAGGTTTTGGGAAAGTGGGGCTTGGGTTGGAAGAACGTCACTGTTATACGAGAGACATTACTCGATGGGGTTCGCAAAAAGCAACAAAAACATGGAAGACCGAACCCGTACGAGTTGTCAAGACGGAGATATGATAAACGTGAAAGATCCAAAACACACAATGGTCGGTGGCCGAGGCCACCATGTTTGAGTGTAACTTGGCACCGCGAAGATATATCTTGGGTCCAAAATTACTACTCACATTTAAGCACAATAAGTCACAAATGACTAGATATGCAATGATGATTCATTTTTCGCATAATAGGAGGAGCGCATATTCATGAGTTGAGTAGAGCTCCCCCTATGTCCATGCCTACATCTAAGCCTAATGCATGCATAATGAGGGTAGATATGCAAGGTCTCAAGTGAAGTTGGAGGAATCTATGACATTTAGTTCATTCCTCAAAGCTCGAAATCTCGGTTCATCAAGGGCCTTTGTGAAGATATCGGCAAGTTGATCCGTAGTGGAGACATATGAGATCAATATCACCTTTCTCAACATGATCCCGAATGAAATGATGACGGATCTCAATGTGCTTTGTCTTGGAATGGAGAACCGGGTTGTAGGCGATTGATAGCACTCTCATTATCACAAAGAGGCACCTTGTCAAAATGAATACCATAATCCTTCAAGGTTTGCCTCATCCATAGCAATTGGGCACAACAACTTGCCGCGGAGATATACTCGGCCTCGGTGGTAGAGAGGGCGATGCAATTTTGCTTTTTAGAAGACCAACATACCAAGGAGCGACCAAGGAATTGACAACCCCCGGAAGTGGACTTCCTATCCGTCTTCTCTCCCGCATAATCCGCATCCGAGTATCCAATGAGCTGAAAGCTTGAACCCTTGGGGTACCAAAGACCGAAGTTTGGGGTATGAACTAGATATCGAAAGATCCGTTTCACAGCTTCCAAATGACTTGCCTTGGGGAGGCTTGAAACCTTGCACATTTACCTACGCTATACATGATATCGGGTCTAGATGCACAAAGGTAGAGCAATGAGCCAATCATGGAGCGGTATACCTTTTGATCTACCTCTTTACCGTCGGGATCGGGTTTCAAGTCGGTGGTTGTGGACATAGGGGTCTTCATAGGTTTGGCATCATTCATATTGAACCTCTTGAGCATGTCTTGAGTGTATTTGGCTTGTTTGATAAAAGTCCCTTCATAATATTGATTGACCTCAAAGCCAAGAAAGAACTCCAAATCTCCCATCATAGACATCTCAAACCTATCGGTCATAAGCTTGCAAAACTCCTCATTGAACAAGGTGTTAGTAGACCCAAAAATGATGTCATCCACATAGAGTTGGCATATGAACAAGTCACCTCCAACCGTCTTGGTAAAGAGAGTGGGATCGATTAAACCAACATTAAACCCACGATCTACTAGAAACTCTTTAAGGTGCTCATACCACGCACGTGGAGCTTGTTTAAGTCCATAGAGCGCCTTATCAAGTTTATAGACATGATCGGGGTGGTTGGGATCCTCGAAACCCGGAGGTTGCTTGACATATACTAACTCATTAATGGGACCATTAAGGAAAGCACTTTTAACATCCATTTGTTGTAACTTGAAGTTATGATGAGATGCATAAGCAAGTAAGATACGAATGGATTCAAGGCGAGCTACGGGGGCAAAAGTTTCACCGAAATCGATACCTTCGACTTGAGAAAAACCTTGGTCCACCAATCTTGCCTTGTTGCGAATGCCATCTTTGTCTGGCTTGTTCTTGAACACCCATTTGGTGCCAATGACATTTTTGCAATCCTTGGGTCTTGGCACTAATTTCCACACTTTGTTGCGCTCGAAGTTATTGAGTTCATCATGCATGGCTTCAAGCCAATCTTGATCTTCGAGAGCTTCATATACCTTCTTGGGTTCAATGAAGGAGACAAACGCATGAGCCTTGCTAAAATCCGCCAATTGCCTTCTAGTGACCACTCCACGAACTTGTCCAAGAATCATGTCCTCCGTGTGACCCGCTCGTTCAAGATTCTCTAGCCTTCTCTTTGCTCTACGAGCTAGTATCTCCTCCAAAGATTCCTTGGATATTGATTGAGAATCACCTTCTTCATCGGAGACATGTCCATCTTCATTTCGTACTTGATCAAAGTTGGGTGATGAATCACCACTAGGTTGAGCATTCTCAACAATGATAGAATCTTGATCATGATTTAGATGTGTTGCTTGGCCTTGTTCATTAGCTTGGCCTTGATAGTTGGATTGAGGGCTTGGTGCATCTTGTTGGATAGCTTGATCATCAATGGGTGTAGTCAATGGCTCCACTTGAGTGGGGCATAGTCCTTCTCCCTCCGTCATCGGTAACCCTCAATGGGAATTATTTCACCAATCCCATTCTTCTTATGACGATGGGAGGAATTGCATCTCCCAACACCATGATCTATACGCCCCCCTTGGGAGCCGTTGTCCTCATCAAACACTACGTCTATAGCTTCTTCAACTTGCCCGGTGGACTTGTTGTAGACTCTATAGGCGTGAGCATTCGTGGCATAGCCAACAAAGATACCCTCATAAGATCTAGTCTCAAATTTTGACAACCGTTTTCCTTTCTTGCGAATGAAGCACTTGCAACCGAAGACCTTGAAATAAGATACATCCGGTTTCTTGCCCGTGAGAATCTCATAGGTAGTCTTGTTCAAGATCTTGCGAAGATAGAGCCGATTGGTAGCATGACAAGCGGTGAGACGGCTTCGGCCCAAAAGTTATAAGGAGAAGAAACTCCGCAATCATAGTCCTAGCCGCATCCATCAAGGTCCGGTTCTTTCTCTCCGCAACACCATTTTGTTGAGGGGTATAAGGAGTGGAATATGATGAGCAATGCCTTCTTCACTAAGAAAACCCTCAACGGTGTAGTTCTTGAACTCGAGCCATTATCACTCCGAATGGCCAAGATGGTAGCATTGTGTTGGCGCTCCACTAGAGTGATGAACTCGATGACCCTATTTTGAGTCTCACTTTTCCTCTTGAAGAAATACACCCAACAATATCTTGAATAATCATCCACAATCACCAAGCAATACTTCTTTCCTCCGAGGCTATCATAAGATAGTGGACCAAAGAGATCTAAGTGAATGAGCTCGAGAATTCTTGTAGTGGAAATAGTTGTTTTGGTTGGGTGTTGTTCTCCATGTTGCTTCCCAAGGTACAAGAGCTACACACACGATCTTTAGCAAACTTAGCTTTGGTTAGTCCTAGAACGTGATTGCCACTTTGGAGGTCATGTAACATTCTCATATTGGTGTGGGCTAGTCGGCGATGCCAAAGCCATCCCACATCAACTTTAGCCATTAGGCATGTCGCGGCACACGTGTCTTCTTTAGAGAAGTCCACTACATACATGCCGTTCTCGACAAACCCAACAAAGGCTACTTTAAGAGAAGTCTCCCAAGTGACAATCACACTCTCTTTATTAAAGAACGAGGTAAAACCACAATTTGCAAGTTGAAGAACGGACATCAAGTTATAGCCAAGGGACTCAACAAGGAGAACATTCTCAATTGATAAATCATTTGAGATAGCTACCTTGCCTCGTCCCAATACCTTAAGCTCGGACTTGTCACCAATTGTAACGCAATTGAGATGTGGTAGAGGAGGTTCAATATTACTTATTGCATCATGGCTTCCGGTCATGTGTTGGGATGCACCACTATCCACTGTCCATCTATGTGCCCCGGAAGCATTTCCCTACAAGAGATCAATTTCTTGATTTAGGTACCCATCCTTCAATGGGTCCTCTTTTGTTAGTCACAAGGGTCTTAGGAACCCAAATAGTCCAATGATAGTCATCACCATAAGAAGTACCAACGTATTTAGCATAAACATGTCCATCTCTAGATTTCATAAGAACATAAGATGGGTTATATTTTCCGGCAAAATCATTATGAGTGATGCTCCCCCTAGAGGTATCACCACCCATAATGGTGTTGGTCTCCTTTTCTTTGGGCACCTCACCCTCTTTCACAAAGATAACATTTTGGGAGGGAGAGGTGACACTCTTGGATTTCTTCTTTGACTTGGAAACAAAGCCAAGTCCCTCTTTTCCTTTCTTGGCACCTTGAGAGCTTATTGCGTCATTGAGAATTCTTTCCTTCCCTACAATGTTAGTTGTAGTAGAAGAGGTAGGAACAGTAACAATGCTATTTGATGAAGGTGCAACATGCTTATTAGATTGTTGAGCTAGAAGCTTGATTCGAGACTTAGCAAGTTTGTCATGAATTTCTTTAAGAGATTTAAACTCCTTTTTTAGTTTGTCATGCTCCTCGTCAAGTTTTTGGTGAGCTATTCCTAGCTTCAACTCTTCCTCTTCAAATTCTTTAAGTAAAACAAGAGATTTGGCATGTTCTTTCTTAAGCTTGGCAAGAGATTTTTCGTTATCTTTTCTAAGCTTAGAAACACTAATAGCATAAGTCTCTTGTAGACTTGATAGTTTCTCTTCAAGAGAAGCTCTCATGGATCTCTCCTTTTCGAGAGCCTTGACGAGTTCGTCATCATGATTCTCATGGCTACCGCCATGGTTCTCCAAGGTCGTGATGATCTCCTCCTTCTCATCAATGAGAGAGTTGGCGTCATCAAGTTGCCTTAGGAGAGCTTTACTTTTTCTTTAGTTTCACCTTCAAGACTACACAACCAAGATCCTAGGTTCTTGGCCTCCTCATCATCAACAATGTTTTCAACACAATCTAATAATGAGGGAGATCTAGTGATAGTAGACTTGGAGGTGGAAGATATTACGTGGTGGCTTTTGCCATGAGACATGTAGGTCGGATCGATGCCTTTCATTGGGAGATTCGAATAGAGAGACCGATGAAGAGGAAGTCGTAGCTATGGCGACATGGGCGACACCTACGACTTCATCTTTCCTTCATCTCCGGAGTAGTATGTTTCCAATGTTGGGCCCTCTTGAACATATAGAGCTCTTGGGACTCTTCTAGCGAGGTTCTTGTTTTGTGGAGACTTGTTCTTGTCCTTGCGTACAAGCTTCCCTTCATTCTCTTCTCGTGGCTCAAAAGGACACTCCTTGACGAAGTGGTTTGCACTTCACAATTGTAACAAGTCCTTGGCCGCTCCCTTTCTTCCTAAAGGTCTTGTTCCTTGAGGGTCTAGGGGCACCGGCCTTGTGAGCCTCCCATCTCTTCCAATACCCTTGCATGGCAAGAGCAATACATTTGTGGGCGCCCTTGTATGTATCCTCATAGTCCTCATCATCATCATCATCATCATCATCCTCCACTTCTTCTATCTTGGCCATGGCCTTAGATTTTAAGGCAAGGTTAGGGGACTTCCCATGGCCTCTTGAGCGAGCAAGAGCATCATCCGCGCTCTTGTGAGACAAAGATATGGCTATGAACTCACTAAGTACACCAATGGAGTTGAGTGAGTTGTAGTCGGATCTTGTTCGAATGCTAGTGGAGAGATTCTTCTCAAAAGGAGTTATGGCCTTGACAAATTTCTTCTTGATCCACTCATCGGAGATTTCCTCCTTTCCAAAGTCCCTTAATTGATTTCCAAGGGTGACCACTCTTCATTATATCTCCTCGGGGCTCTCATCTTCATGCATGACAAAGTTCTCGGACTTGTCAAGAGCAACATCGTATTTTGATGATTGGATGCTTGCATTGCCTTGGAACAAGGAGTCAAGCTTATCCCAAGCTTCCTTGGCGGTCTTGATACCGCGAATGTGTTCAAGATGTTCTCTTGGGAGGGCCTTTTGAATAGTCACAAGAGCGGTCTTGTTGAGTTGGAATTCCACATCCTCTCTTGGAGTCAAGTTGTTCGGATCGTGAGGGTGAAATCCATATAGAATGCTTCTCCATAATGCGGTGCAAGATCCTGAAATGTGAGACTCCATATCGAACTTCCAAGAAGAAAATTCGTTAGTGTTAAGCATGGGAGGAACTCCAACATTAACCATGTGTGGCATAGTGGCAATAGGGTGAATAGAGTCGTAATTGGGAGGTGGTGGAACTTTAGATTGAGACCCCGAACCGTTAGCCGATTGAGACTTGGAGCCCTCGGAGCTCACACCACCCTTAGCCTTTTTATCGGCTTTTGCTTTGGCTTTCGCCTTAGCTAAAGCGATGTTAGCTTCCATCTCATCGATATCCGGAATGGAATCTTCGTCCGAGCTAACATCGTCGGTAGTGAGAGGTGGTTCCGTGGACTCCTTGGTTTTCCCATCAGTGCCTCCATCATTTTCTTCATGCTAGAGACATCCGAGCTAACACTAGAGCTAACCTTAGATAGTTCGGTTTGGAGAATTCCAACCGTATCTTGTAGGTTTAGATATAGTGTCGGCCATTTTGGACATTTCCGCACTAGAACTTCCGGGGGCATTTTCATCGACCATTGTACTCTTGGGCGGTTAAGCCCTTAGTAAGAGCCGAGGCTCTGATACCAATTGAAAGTGCACTATGGTCAACTAGAGGGGGGGGGGGTGAATAGGTTGACTACCAATTTTTCTTTTCTTTTCTTTTAAATGGGCTTAGCAAGATAAAGTAAGGTTCTCTAGATGTGCAACTAGGTGAGCAACCTATGTGAACAAAGCTATATGTGCAACGGAAGTAAAGCGTAAGGTAGTAAAGCAAACGGCAAGTGTAAACAAGGAGACAAGGATATGATTCACCATAGTTCCTTCTCAAAGAGAAGTACGTCTACGTTGGAGAGGTGGGGAGCCACCTAGGCGCTCCTCAATAGCACGGTTGTGCACACCTTGTTCTCCTTGAGCTTCTCCGGTGAGGGAGATGCTCGTTTCCACTATGAGGTCGACTTGAAGGCGTTGACCAAACCCTTACAAGGACTTGAGGTCACTCCACAAGATGGATCGAGGCTCTCAAGCAATCCGTAGCTTCTTGCAACAAGGTGGAAACTACAAGCACGAGATCTACTAAGGTTTCTAGGCCTCAAGTAGGATTCTAGATCTACTAGGTTGTGGTGGATGGATTTGAGATTCCTTTGGTGGAAGTGTGGATCTAGGTCTCCTCTAGCTCTCCACCAAGTTTGGGAGTGTTTGGGTGGACGGAGTGGGAGATCTAGGTGGTTGAAGCTTTCATTAATGGCTAGGAGAGAGAAATGGGAAAGCTTGGCATTTAAGAGGTAGGGGAAGGGTATTTATACCCCTCGCATTTAAGTGACCGTTTGCAGTCCAGGGCACCGGAGGCTCCGGTGGATTTCACCGGAGGCTCCGGTGGTCCGCACCGGAGGTTCCGCTGATCTTCATCTTGCTACACAGTTGCACTGGAGCGGGGGCTCCGGTGGTACCCGCGGAGGATCCGCCCACCGGAGGCGCACCGGAGGTTCCGGTGGAACTTCCGTCCTGTGGTAACAGAAGGATGTTTTGGCGGAACCACCGGATCCTCCACCGGAGCCCATTTGCACTGCACTATGGGGGCCACCGGATGTTCCGGAGGCTCCGGTGGTACCTCCGCCCTGTGGTAACAGAAGGGCATTTTGGCGGAGGTGCCACCGGAGGCGCACCGGATCCTTCTTGCGCGTGAGCCAAGTGTTTGGCGGAAGGCGGAGCCTCCGGTGGCTTTAGCGGAGGTTCCGCCCACCGGAACTCCACCGGAGGTTCCGCTCCTGGTTCCGCTCCCCTGCAACAGAAAGGGGTTTCAGCTGAACTTCCACCGGATCCTCACCGGACCCTTGGCGGAGCCTCCGGTGGAAACACCGGAGCCTCCGCCCCTGCATGTTTCACCTTCCTGGATTTGTTTCTCCTAGCACTTTTCATATAAGCTGATCATTTGCCCCATAAACTTAGTGAACTTATTAACCTGGGCATTTTCATCCATTGAACAAACATTAGATCAAATGATTATGTTGTCATATGATTACCAAAACGGACGATGATCTTTCAACGGTGCATTCCCCTAGGCCCATAAATAGTGAAGTATCATGTAGTCGATGTTCACATGACACCACTAGTAGAAGAATAACACCACAACTTAAATATCAAACCGTTAAATATTACTCAACATTACTTCACTACTAAAAACTTGACTTCTCCCATGTCCTCAAGAACAACACGAACTACTCACAAGACATCATATGGATCATAATCATAGGTGATATAATGGATGATAACAATCTGGTCATAAAGTGCAAACACCGATAAATATCATAAGCATCAACTACTAACAAGTAATCCACACCGGGAGAGAGATCTAATGTAAAACAACGATAGAGGCCCCTAATTGTTACAACGGGATGATGGTGGATGATGAGGGTGATGGTTCTAGTGGTGGTGATGATGATGATGATGATATTGATGATGCCCGGAGTGATGACGGTGACGATGGCGGTGATTTCCCCTCTCCGGAGAGGAATTTCCCCGACAGATTTCTCCCTGCTAGAGAGCTTTTCTCTCTCGGGTGTTTTCCGCCCCGAGGCAGCGGAGGAATAATTCTTCGATGATCCTCTGAGTGTTAGGGTTCCCTGGGGGTCAAGTATGCGAAAGACCTCGACCAGAGGTGGGTCAAGGTGGTCACACCACCTGGTGGCGCGGCCAGGGGGCGCACCACCTCAAGGTGTCGGCCCCTGGTGGCCCCCTCTAGCTCCCCTTCTGGCTGGACTCCTCCTCTGAATTTCTAAGACACCCCCGGTGTCCCTCTTCTTCTTCCGATCTTCTGAAATATGGTATCTCGACGGTGCTTTTTCCATCAGATTTCTAGTCCCGGTGTTTATTCTCCAAAAAATATGAAACATGCAAAATAAGATAAAATAACATAAGGGATGCATCATAACATGAAATATATCGATGAATAACAGCAAATTATGATATAAAATGGTGATGCAAAATGTACGTATCAGCTACTAATGCCATCCAAATTCGAATGGATGATAATGTTAGGATGTTAGATGAATTGCATGCTAGATGGGAAAGAGAAGATGAAATATCTAGAATGAATAATATAGCTAATGTTTGCACCATTACCACCACTAGTAAAATTGAAGCCTCTCATGCTAGTAAACCTTCTACTATCAATGGTAAAGTAATTGGTGTTGGAAACACTCCAACTTCTGCTATTAAAAATGCAAAACTGCCTGAAACTGCTAAAAATGTTCCTGATAAAAGTGCTGAATTGTTTAGAAATATGGGAGACAATGGTCCCATTATCTTTGATAAAAATGATCTTGACTTTGATGATTGCAACATAACTGAAGTGATTAAGTTCTTACAAAAGCTTTCTTGTTGTCATAATGCTAGTGCTATGAATATGGCTTTCACAAAACATATTACTAATGCTCTCATGCAAATTAGAGAGGATGAATTAAGATGTGAAGCCTCTATCCCTAGGAAGCTAGATGATGGTTGAGAACCCATTATTAAAATAAAAGTGAATGATTTTTATTGCAATGCTCTATGTGATCTTGGTGGTAGTATCTCTGTTATGCCCAAGAAACTCTATGATATTCTTGATTTGCCACCATTGGAACCTTGTTATTTCGATGTTCGTCTTATTGATAATGTTAGAAAGAAACCTTTGGGAAGAGTTGATGATGTTCTTATCATGGTTAATAATAATATTGTCCCTGTTGATTTTGTTGTCTTCAATATTGAATGCAATGCTTCTTGTTCAATTGTTTTGGGAAGACCTTTTCTTAGAACTGTTGGTGCTGTTATTGATTTGAAAGAGGGGAATATTAAATTTCAATTCCCACTCAAGAAAGGCATGGAACACTTTCCTAGAAAGATAATGAAGTTTCCTTTTGATTCTATTATTAGAGCAATTTACAATTTGGATGCTTCTTCACTCGAAAACACTTGATTCCACTTTTCTGGGCCTAGCCAAAAGGCGTTAAAGAAAAACACTTCTTGGGAGATGACCCATGGTTTCATTTTTGCTTTCTTTTTCTCTGTTTTCTTTGAGTAAAGGGGTTGTATACTTCTGTATAAAATCCTCTGTATCTTTATTTTCATGTTTTAGTTGTGCCAAGTAAAGTTTCTGACGAGAGTTGGAGTTGGTTTTGGAATTCTGCGCAGGAAACAGATTTTTGTTGTCCACCGTAATAAAATGTATAATTCACAGAAAAATCAGAATGGCCTGCATTTTCTTGTGCTTATTACTCAGCTATTTCCGCAAATTATTCGTTCTTTAAGTTTTTCGATCTGATCAACATAAGTGCTCGATTTTTTTTTGTCTTTACAGACTGTTCTGGTCTTGACAGATTCTGCCATTTTTCTTGCATTTTCTCTTTTACGATGTCAAGTGGATTTCTTTGCTTCACGAAACATCAGTGAGTGTGGCTAATGTTTAAAATTATCAATAGCACTTGTGCCCATACAAAACCTATGGATTTTTTTATTGTTGCACTAACCCTCTAATGCGAATTACTCTTTGAGTGTGGTGTGAAGGAAGTTTTCAAGGGTCAAGAGAAGAGGGTGATATATGTGATCAAGAAGAGTGCAAGGTCAAAGCTTGGGGATGCCCCCGTGGTTCATCCAAGCATATTTTAAGAAGACTCAAGCATCTAAGCTTGGATATTACCAAGGGATCCCCATCTTCATCAACAATCTATCAGGTCACTTCTAGTGAAACTATATTTTTATTCGGTCACATTGTATGAAGTTTACTTGGAGCGTCTTTTTGTTTTTATTTTGTTTTCCTTGCTGCAATAATATAGTTGGACCCTATCATTCCTTGTTTGGTAGAGAGACACGCTCCTCTTTTTAGTTTGAATACTTGCTATGCTAGTATTCTTAGTTTTTCCTCTAGCTGCTGCAAAAATTCATGTTTAGCTCTTGTTTTCATTGCTTCTCTTATTCAGAGCTGTTAGTTTTAGTAGTTTTGTGTGACTACTCTCATGTTTTCTTGCTGTAGAGTTTTTGTTACAACATATTTTGTATGGTTCTTGTTGGGAAAAGAAACAACTGCTTGTAGAAGAATTATAACGGTGCAAGTAGAAGCTTGTATAGACTGTGGGTAGACTTTTTCATATCATGCTAGATGTTATTTTAATTCTTAAGGCTAGTGGTTATTTAGTATCATAATTAGTCCCAAATATCTGAGAGTGTTTAATGTTCCTTTGAAAAAAATCATGAGTTGTTCTTATCATGTTGAAGCATAAATTTGTGGTGTTCTCCTTTGAATGTTTTATTTGGTTAACTTGGCGCATGCTCACACCATGTTTATGACTATGAACCAGTCACTTATAGCCTCTATGATCATTTAGTTTTTGAACTTTTGGTACCACTTAGTCTTTGATTAATTATGTTTATTTCGCTATGCATGATTATGGATCTTATGCTCTCTTGATTTGTCGCTCCCAGTCTTTTGCTAGCCTCCACCTGTACTGAGTATGAGCTCTACTCGTGCATCCAACTCCCAAAAACCAAAGTATTCCCAATGTGTCCACCATACCTACCTACATGTGGTATTTAACCGCCACTCTAAAGTAAATTGCTCATGTGTTACCTTTAAAACTTTCAAAATTACTCATGTTTTGTGCTCCTGTTTTAGCTCACGAGGACGTAAGTAGAGAATCTTTATCTCACTTGTTGATTGGAATTTCACACCTGGACTAGTGG
>JAPCYS010000885.1:0-14880 GCA_028641055.1 Alopecurus myosuroides
CTCACACACACATACTCGGTGAACTCTACTTAAGTTCAAATCGAGATGTTTGATCTTAAACTTGAATCTGATACTCCCTCCGATCCATATTAATAGGTGCTGAAGTGGATGTATCTAGACATGTTTTATTGCTAGATACATCCATTTCAGCACCTATTAATATGGATCGGATGGAGTAGTACAAATGGACATGATTTGATACCCAAGATGGGTAACTTGGTTAGAGGAAATTTATCTAGTATTCACTCCGTTGTGCAACCTTTTTTTTAAAAAAAACGGTGGGAATCGTTTTCTAGGGCGTTTGAATTAATTGGAAAAGGGGGTACAGAAGTGAGATTGTTGGGCTGGAGCCCAGCCCATCCAACCGAGCCGAGCGAGGTTAGGTTAGCTCCCTCTGTCGTGCCCTTTCTCTCTCCCCGCGAATCCACTCCTTCCACCTCGATCCAATCGCGCCGCTGCCCACCCCGACCACCAGCTCCTCCGCCGCCTTTTCCCCTCGTCCGGCCACAATCCTCGCCTCCTCTGCTCCCGAGCTCTCTCTTCCCCAACGGGGAGAGCTCTCGATTTCGCCGGCTCCCCACCGCCGACCCTCCCCCTCGCCGCAATGCTCCACCTACCCGTCGCCGAGGTTCGTCGCTCGCCGGCAGAGGGCGAGCGTCTCCGCAGCTTTCCCCTGCGGTCCCCGACGGCAAAGCCCGCTCCATGGCATCCGGGCCAGCCGCATCGGCGGCTGCTCCCCTGGACCCGGCCACTGCGACCGCGTCTCCTCCCGGTACGCACCGGCCACGACCACCTCGACGTTCTCCGGCGCAACTGGGAGTGGAGCGGGTGGAGCTGACTGTCGATGCGGACGGCGACGTAGAAAGGGAGGAGGGGGACGGCCTGGACATGCCGGAGCCCGACCTGCTGGTGGTTGCCTGCCCGGGCTGCTGCTGCCGTTGTCTCCCCCGACCGCCTCCTTGAGCTGCTGCTGCCGGCACAACCTTTGATGTGCCCATGGAGGCCGGCACTGGTCGGTAGACCGGTGGTGTTCTCGTTGCCGGCGGGAGGGCGCCTCTCCGCTCACTATGATCGTCATCGGCTACAATCCGTGACAGGTGAGCTCCAGATCTTCTCCTCTGGTCTGAGCCATGGGCATGGTGCCATGGCTCTCCAGGGTGTTTGGTCCTTAGCTCGGATGAACTCCAGTTGAATATATCAAAATGTTGTGCCTCTTTACTCGAGATATTACTTTTCCAAAAGTTAGGCCTGATGATTACTTGGATTAGGCCACAAATCAGCAGAAATTACTTTCTTATGTCAATTTAGGCGCTCATGTTAGCTGTAGTTGGTGGCAGTTTAGCCTTTGATGACTTTCAGTTGCAATCTTATCTTGCACGGGCACCATGACTGATGTGTAGATGTAGTTACGTTCTGCAGTAGCACAGGAATGAGATGTTTAGTCGTCGGTGAGAATCTTGATCTGACGTGTAATTCCCATATTTTTTACAAGACGTGCTTGGCGTGAAGATGCCACGGTGTTGTGTATCAGAAATAATGATGTACGTACTAGGTTGTTATCTTACTCCAGGTGGTGCTTTGGTTTGAGACCCGGCCTGATTATTCCGGTCATGTAGTAGTAGTAGTAGTAGTAGCAGTAGTAATGCTGGTGTCGTTGTCGTGGAGAACTAGGACGAGCTCGGTGTTTATGAACATTGGGAAGAGGCATCCGTTGGAGCTGTGTACAAGTATTGGCATGTGATGCAAAAAGGAAGATTATTTTGTTTGGAAGCATGGTGAATTAATGTTGTTTGAGTATCTGCTTGATCAGACTAGCATGGAATCTTGGCCTAAATAAAAGTAGCGGTTGATTCTAGTGGTCGACGACGTGAGATGCGGCATGAAACAAACAGTAGCAGCGTTTTGCTTGTCAATGGAAGTCCCTCTCCATTTATATTATTGATTGATGAAAAGGCGAAGAAGCTTACTTGGTGTGTTGGTTTTGGTGCGTGTGCAGGTGAGGCTTTGTGGGAGCAGTGGGTAGTCGGAAGTGACGCCGGAGGGGCAGACTGGTCGTGTGGGGGAAGAAATCCCTGGTTCAGTCAGTGGAGGAGGGGCATGGAATTGTAGAGGGTAGGAGTGGAGGTTGGCCGGGAGGGAGGCATGGCATGAATGTGGCCTGGGGCTGGTATGTTTTGCTGAAGAATGGTTTAAAGCGATCACCGTTGTGTATGGTCATGCATGGGTTGTTTGAGTGGATTTGTAGTGGCTAGTGAGTTGAATTGATCTGTGGTTAAGCATCACAAAGTTTTGGAAGAAAGCTAATTAACCTTAGCGTTCGTGCGTGCAGGATTGGCTTAAACTAATTAACCTAGCAAAGCAGGCATCGATGGATTTGGCTGCATGGCTTGGTTCTTTCTTTAAAAAAAAATGGATGGATGCGTTTGTTCATATGTCGTAGCGTCCGGTTGGTGAGGAGAGCAGATTATTGCTAGATAGAGAGCAAACCTGATCGATGCGTTTTTTTCGTTCCGAACATACTGTTGCCCCGTTTGATCGAAAAAAGGGAGCGAGCTAGCGAAGCCGTTCCGTCCATTTTTTTTTTCTCAGACACGTACGCGGGCGCACCACGATAGACTCCCTCTCTAGACTCGCACGCGCAGTAGGAAGAAGCATCTCTGAGATTTGTGCACGACGTGCAGATGCGGAGATTTGGTTAGCCTAGTGCGCGAGAGTTGCGGTCGCTAGATGTACGTTTGTGCCTATGTCGACACCAACTCGCATGCACACGCGATGGCCCGGCTTGTCGTGAACAACTTCTTTGCGGTCGTTGCGGCTTGTCGTGAACACTGCATCTCTATAAGCACTGTGTGGCCTTAGACGGGAGGAAAAAAAGTACCCTCGGCCCACAGAAACGGTGCATCCATCATGTTACCGGGCTGCATCACGAGATCGCCCCTGCTGCCGTCGACATTGTCATAGCTGACGCTGTGGTTGCCATTGTACGGCGGCGCCAAGGCGTCAAGGTCATATCCGGCCTTGACCACCTCCATGACCCATCCCTGCTGTGCGTGCGGAGCCTCCACCATGTTCATGTCGGGGCGAAACCCTGTTTCAGCGTAAGGCATCCACGTAGGATCATCCTTCACAACGCTGCTGGCCTGCAGCTGCAGGTGGCCACCGCGGTACACGATGGCGTCGTTGGCCTTCTTGGCAAAGTTTTCCGTGGTCCAGCCTAGGCTGATGACGTGCTCGATGGGGAGGCCCGAGAGGTCCGGGCGGCCGGTGGCGCACGCGGCCATGGCGCGGAGGAGGCGGAGCAAGCCCTCGCGCTGGCGGTTGTCGTGCTGCGCCTTGCGCAGCTGCTCCTGCATCTTGGCCATGCGGTCCCGGACGTAGTCCTGCCCGTCCATCTTCTTCTTGCACTGGTCCACCTCCGGCATGGACTTGTACCGGTGGACGGTGCGCATGGCGTCGGGGAGCGACGGGAACGCCTGCAGCGGCCCGTCCTGGAGCTGGATCAGCAGGCACACCTCGACGTCGCACAGGGTGGCCAGCTCGCCCGCCTTCTTCATCGCGCCCATGGTGCGCTTCTTGCCGGTCGACCTCCGGGTCGCGTCGTTCTCGATGTACGCCACCGTCACCTTCTTGCGAGCCATTGTGGACGTACGAATGATCGCAACGTACGGGAAAATGAAGGAAGGTAGCTGCAGATGAACTAACGATACTTACGTGTTGCTGCGAGATGAAAGGGAGGAGATCGAGAGAGGATATACGGCTGGTGGTTTTATATCTAGTACTGGAGCATGTGCATCGGATGCATGAGAAGATTACAGCCATGCATCAACGGCGTGTGACTGGATTGGAATGGAATTACTCTGACAGATACTATCGGATCGGTTGATTTAGTGGTGGTTAATGCATTCTTAGCATATCTTCTAGCCTTCAAATTCCTAGTTGTGTCCCTCGAGGATCATACTAGACACAACATCAATCTTGAGCATATATTATGCTGAAACAAAATCTCCACACGTACATACAGAACGTCTTGATCCTTTACACTGCACGCAGTTGTAACCACGTATGTTTGTCCACGTATGTACGTGACGCCGACGCAACGGGGGACGCAACCAGTTCCCTTCTCGATCCAGTCAGAGTGGCAAGGCAACAGGTACTGGCACCACGGCGTGCTAGATGATGGGCGGAGGCATATCGATCTGAGGCGACACCCGCCCACTTGCCTCCACTGCTCCCGAGTCATTCATGAACCGGCAAACAGTAGCTAGTTAAGACATAAACCCATACCCATAAAGTGATCATCCATGTATAGCCATTTTTCGTTTCACAGAGGAGATCCATATGGTGACACTTCATGTCGGAAGGAGCAGCTCTGAATTCGATCTGACGGCCGGCAGCACCACCGTTCCTAGCCGCTCCTAGTTGCAAGTTGAAGCAGGACCCCACGCAGGCACGCTCACACGAACCAAATAGAAATTCAAAAGAAATACATTTCGAAAGCTCCCTAAAGAAATTACCGCATTGGTTTGCAGGGACACTTTTAGATGGACTCCCTAAATCTCACGCTACCGGAATCAACTGGGTTGCCGTGCCAATCTGTTTGTCGATTCCATTTTAGCGGGCACTCCGCAAAGATCATACCTCCGCAAAGATGATACATTGCAAAATGGCACCTCTCTGTTTTTCACCCAAAGTAGACCGAATTGGACGGCCAATTGCCAAATATTAATATTTTTCTCAACTTGAAGCTAATTTCACCTGTTTAAAATGCCTTTTGATTTTTCAAAAGTAACTTAATTTTGAAATACAATTGTGTTCTAATTTGCTCCTAAAAATTCCAAAAATAATTTAAACTATACAAGTCCGATTCTATGTAATAGCCCAGATAACATGTCATAACATTCGATCCCTACATATGAATAGTTTCACCGACAATAAAAAAAATGAAGAAGACAATGTCGAAAAATAAAATCATTTGGCATGGATTCGTGTTTTGTGTACTAGTTTGTAAGGAGCAATGACAAACAAGTATTTTGACCTATTTATAAAAACGTTCACAAAGTGAACTATCATGTACGAGAGAATTTATGGCTATATCAATCACATAATTAATGATATAATGTGACCATATTTGGCACAATGGTGAATCTTTGCATGAAATATTATAGTGCAACAGCAGTTTCCATTTTTTAATTTTTTTTTTCATTCTTTAAATAGTAAACATGGTTTTTTTAAGCAGGTGCAATTAATAACCTGTAAAATGTCTATTTTTCACACAAAGTCGACCATGTTTGATGGCCATTTCTCAAGCATTAAGATTTGTTTCTCAATTTCTAGTTACTTTCACCCATTCAAATGAGTTTTAGTCGATTATCCAAAAGTAATTAAAATGTAAACTACAAGTTTATTATGGATTGATCCTACAAATTTCCCAACATAATTTTAGGTTGCTATATATGATTCTATGCAATATCCATAAATGCTATTGAAAGATTCAATACTAAGTGTGAACAGTTTTGTCGACTATTTTGAACTTGTTTTGAAATAAATAAATAAATAAATAAATAAATAAATAAATAAAGCAACTCTCGAAAAAAGCAATACTTTGGCACGATTTTTTCTATGTTTACTAGTTACAATAAACATGTATTTTTTTTTTACTTATTTATTAAAAAAATCTTTAAAAAATGGTCTACCATCTATAAATAGTCATTCTTTTAGAAGCAATCGGCCATGTTTATGGCCATATCTCATGATAATGTGACCATATTTGACAAAAAGGTGCATATTTTCATGAAAAAAATATTTTCAAAAGATTTTCCAACTATTTGTTTTATAAAATATGAATTTCCATTTTTATAGTGCTAAAACTTTGTTTTTTTTTGGTGAAGAGGGTGCAAAGAATATAGTGCAAATTGGCAAGTTTACAATTTTATGCAAAGCAAACCATATTGGATGGACAACTCCCGATTATTAAATTTTAATAATTTGTAGCAGCTTTCTACATTTAAAGAAATTATGATCGACTAGAAAAAAAGTAACTCAATTTGAACTACAAGTGTGTTCTTGTTCCATCTAAAAATTATTTTAAATTACCCAAGTAAGATGTTGTTAAATATCCACAAAGCCTGTCAAAATATTTAGTCACCTACACATGTTTTTGCCAGCGCTTTTGACCCTAATGAAATAAAATCAAAAGCAAAAAATGTTAAAAAGGATAATCGTTTGGCATGAAGTACTTTCATGTGTACCAGTTGAAAAGGAAAAAAATGATAAATTGATTTTGGGATTACCGGCGGCCCGAACAAATTAAGCCAGTTTAGGGACCATGTTAGGTACTCCCTCTAATCCAAAAATAAGTGTCGGTGATCTAGCTACAAATTTGTACAACCAAATCTCACTGCTCACGACACTTTTTCCGGACCAGAGGGAGTAGCTATTTTTATTAGCTTTCTGTCCGGGCTGTCTGTATAGATACAATAAACGGTTCTGAGGTCACCGGTTGGAGATGCTCTTAGTGCACGAATAATTCTGGTGGCGCGCTATTTGGTAGGATTTGTTGGCACCTCGGAGACGCATGCATGCGTATGCTTGCAGCAAGTATATGCTTTCTGTTAACCACTCGATAGGAAGAATTGTAAACTTCAGACATAATAAATGAATAAATTAACAAAACTATAGTCCAAAGTAGGCATGGGGCGTAGCATGATATGTGTCTGTGTGAGCAGTCTCATCACCTTATCCTATGCAGCAACCAGCCGAACCTTCTGGTGCCTCTAAACCAGGCCGATCGCCGATCGGAATCAAAGGAGAAAGTCGATCGACGCCAACAACGGTTTACGGCTCTACTACACTGTAGCACGTAGTCGGTCGCTCGGTGCGTGTGCTCAGCCGCAACCATATCATGCACGTCGCCCGAGTCTAGGTGTCGTGTATTTGTCGAAATATGAATGTATCTATGTATACTAAAATATGTTTCATATTTTGATAAATAACTAATTTGGGACGGAGGAAGTAGGTGTTAACTGTTGAGTGGGTGAGACTTACAAGTGTACGGATATGATTGGCACAGTGTCCTTTCCCCGTGAAGCGCCGTAGCGTTCATGTGCACGAACGTAGCAACTTATTGGTGTCTAATGAAATGGATCGAGCATGCATGCATGTGGCTCTCCACAAGTCGCGGATGGGCACGACGATGATTGGTTGCTGGGCAGTACGTGGCATTTTTTTTAGCGAAAAAGACTTTTTTTTTTTAGGGAATATAAAAAACTCTATTTTGTGGGTGTCGCTTTTCCAACTTCTTTAACTGTAACGGCCCCTCTTGGCGTTCTCCTGGGCTATGCGGCCCTGCCGTTGGCTGCGCCATGCTGCAGGCCGCTTTTGTTTTAGGACCATTTCCTCCGGGGCATGGGCTTCGGAAAGCCCACGCTAGGAGCGCAGCGGTGTGACGAGCTTCAGTAGGTTTTCGGTGCTGTGTTTGGCCGGTAGTCCGTGTAACTTTAGGGCCAGTGCTCTGTTTTGGTCTAGAGGAAATAGGCCGCCCCATTGTCACAGGGTTCATTTAAAAAAAAAACACTGTCACGAGGTGTCTAGCAGACGTGGCGTGCAGTTGAGAGCGCGATCAGTTGTCGAGATTTCTCGATCGCCGGTCATGCGCCGTTGTATATCATGATCGATGATGGAAATCGTCCGTCCGTCGACCGTGCACTAGCTGTTGCCTTGGACCTCGCTTTAGGCCTTCTTTTCGCCTCTGTCTGCCGCACATTGGATTCGCCCTGCTTTCCTTGCAGATTGCCGGTCGATTATTTAAAATCGCCAACACAAATGGCAGATGCCGCCTAGGCAGGCGGGAAACAAAGTGCAGATAAAGATAGTCACCTCGGTGCACTGCGGGTCACATAGTTTATCGCGCGAGGCAGATCGACGTGCAGTGACGGCGATCGATCGGTCGGTGAAATCACGATGATTCCGGTGTGGAAAGCGCCGTCCCGTGCACTGCAAGCTTCGACCTCGCTTCAGGTGTTCTTGGTCTCTGTCTGCCACCGCATTGGACTCGCCGTTGTTTCCTTGCAGATTGCAGGCCGATCATGCCGTCAGGCGTCATATGGACACCGATAGACAGTTCCCGATACCTGCCGAGCATTTCGGTCGAAAAACAGTATGCTTAACTCTGTAAGACTGTAACCACCGAGTCGCTTTACCTACCAGCTCCGAAAGGCCACATATCGGGAGCAGGAAAAGCGACCAAACACCTCGGCCCTTAGCGCTGTCTGTGCGACCAAAGTGGAAAGGCGTTTTACAAAGAAGAAAAGCGTATGCCAGGGCGCCAATCTTGGAGGAGGAGAGGTTGGTTTCGTGCGTGCACCGATGGATCTTGCGAAAGGAGCGCACCTGATCGGGGTAGGCTGTGCCATTGGGGGACGCACGATAAGGTTGTTGGAAATGGCATATCAACAGGCGAGAGATAATCTAAGATACGGCCACTGTTGGCCACTTACCGAGCTGCCACATGTATACCACCGGCACGCAGCTTAATCTTTGGTTCCTCTCTTCAGTTTCTCAATTTGATCCAGCTCACATAGCAAGCACCGTAGCATAATCGAACTGGATTCTATACTGTATTTACAGTAGGAGCGACCATTCGGACCGTGTGGGTGCTGCTGTAGAATGATGTGCCCACTTGTTTCTTGTTTTCTCGCGTCGATCATTTCAGACCGAACGCACCCGAGTCGCCCCGTCCAGCCACTGGGATATCACACTTTTTCAGGGGACAAACTGTGCAGCCATAGCGTCGCGTCGCGTCGCGTCCCATCCGCTCATCGCTCTATTCTGCACTTATGCAGGCTCGATGACATCTAGTGCCATCTACTGTACTGGCAACTGTAAATGAAAAATAAACCAAATACTCCGGAGTTAATCTAGTACGAGTAACATTTTACATGCATACTTAGACTTACAGCAACTTGTTGGGTCATCACTCGTCAGTTAAGAGTTAAGACCAAGACTCGACTGTTCATCTTTTTCAGACAAACCAAAGGAAAGAGGACCCGAGAGTTCGCACGCAACAGGACTCGTTCACTGTCAAAAGAAACCGAGTTTTCCTTCTATGCGGCAAAACGCCATATCCATTCTTAGTTTAACGGCAGGCCTTCAGCTTTAATATAGCAAGATTTGGTGTTCACGCAACTCAAAGCCCTGGTTACCGCGTAGCTCACGGCACCGATGACGAGCCAAAGCTTCTGCAGCCAGGACTGTGTG
The DNA here is from genome assembly GCA_028641055.1 of Alopecurus myosuroides. NCBI lineage: Eukaryota > Viridiplantae > Streptophyta > Magnoliopsida > Poales > Poaceae > Alopecurus > Alopecurus myosuroides. The sequence continues at coordinate 9,256 of JAPCYS010000885.1, forward strand.
CCCTTCAATTTTCTGGCTAAAATAGAGTACAACAAAAAGAAAATGGTAGCTGTAGGTTATTTTAAGCAACTGCCAGTTATGTGCATAACATGTGCTCATGTGCGCCGCCGGGTACAAGTTCTCTTTGATCCTGCACTAATCTTAGATTGCTTTTCCTATCTACGTAAAATCCTGAAATCTGAACAACCGTTTTAGGTAGGATGGTTCACTGTTCAATGAGAAGCCCACACACACGTACAGGTTACAAAGCTCACACACACGACGCTGCAAATAGGGATTCACCAAGGAGGAATCCCTTTGCCTTGTATAGCTTTGGATCGCATGAAGGTTGGTTCTATCTGCTCTGCACTATACTCGAACGCCACTGGCAACGCGCGCATTATTTGCCTCCTGATTTTGCCGAAACTCAACCTAACAAATGGGAAATTTCGATTTGTCGTGCAATAACTTAGAAGGGGGCTCTACAATGACAATGCATGTTTAGCTCGTTGCTTTAGCTGACTGGGTTATGCAAATTGCAGATAACCTTTTTCGTATACCGTAAAGAGGGATCAGATAACGCACCAAAAATAAAATCGTGTCTTGTCATTTATATTGTATATACGCTAAGGTCGATTGGTGGAACCTGTAGCGGCACTGAAAGTTGGTCTTGCTATAGGTTTCGGCACAGTTGAATGTCTTGTTTCGAAATGATGAGCTTTGCAGGAAATAGTGCAATTTCTGGTCTCAAATCAAATGAAATTATTGGTTGTGATCACTACCTTGGCAGCTAAGGTAGTGTGATCTGACCATGGGGGGTACTACGGCAGACACACTCCATATGGCTAATTTCCTAGACCTTTTGCAAGGTTCTTACGGGACAATGACATAGTAGCCCAGTATTCAATGCCGGGCGAGGCTCAGCAAAATGGAGTAGCTGAAAGGCGTAACCGCTCTTATGGATATGATGCACAACATGATGAGTTATTCCACTTTACCACTGGGATTATGGATGGAGTCAGTTAAAACCGCCATTCACATTCTCAATAGAGTACCAAGCAAGTCGGTGGCCAAAACACCGTACGAGTTGTGGACAGGAAAAACTCCATCGCTACAACGACTCAGGGTGTGGGGAGCCCAGCTGAGGCCAAAGTGTTTAATCCAAACATCGCAAATTTAGATACCAAAACAGTAAGTTGACACTTCATTGGCTATCCCGATAGATCACAAGGTTATCGTTTCTACTGTCCAGACAGATACACAAGTTTGTAGAAACGAGACATGCAGTCTTCTTAGAGGACGGAATGATGAGGGGAACATGATAGCTCGGAAAATTGATCTTGAGGAAAAGAGGGTGTGTGCACCTAATCCGATGATTCAAGAGCCGTTTTTCTCACTACCTGTTGTACTTGCATCGTCAACCCCTGAGGTTGCAGTGCAAGCACCTGTTGTAACTCCAATCATGACAATTAGAGGTGAAGATTCGAAACCTTCCCGTCAGGAGCCGACTAAACCCGAAGTTGAGCATGAAAGGGAGGTACAGCAACCTTTCACAGAGGATGTGCCAGAAGTTGAGGCGCGACATGAGCAAGAGAATGAAGGCCTTAGATGGTCTACAAGACGTAAAAAGTCAGCTATTTCTAGTGATTATAAAGTTTATAACACAGAAACGACTCATAAGAAAGGTGATCCCAGCTCATATGAAGAAGCCATGAGAAGCTGTCACTCATCTAAATGGGTGTAGGCAATGGAAGACGAAATGAGATCTATGAGTTCCAACGATGTTTGGGACTTTGAGGATATTCCTAAAGGAGCCAAAACAGTAGGATGTAAATGAGTCTATAAAACAAAGTATGAATCTAATGGGAATATAGAAAAGTATAAAACACGTCTTGTGGCAAAATATTTTACACAAAGAGAAGTGGTAGATTACAATAGAGATTCACCGAGATAGAAGAAATGGAGTCTTAGCACTATCGCAGAAAGCATATTTTGAGAAAGTTCTCAAAAAGTATAATATGCATGCGAGTTCTGCCACATCTGCTCCTATAGTCATGGGCGATAGTTTTGGAAAATTCCAATGTCCTAAGAACCAATATGAGATCGATCAAATGAAAGCAGTATCATATGCTTCGGCTGTTGGAAGCTTACAATATGCACAAGTGTGCACTCGCCCTGACTTAGCTTTTATCACCGGGGTACTCGGTAGATATCAAGAAAATCCAGGCACAGAGCACTGGAAAATGGTAAAGAAAGCATTGCGTTATGCGCAATGCGCCAATGACCTCATGCTGACATACAGAAGATCTGATTCTCTAGAGATAAGAGGGTATTCAGATGCAGATTATGCGGGAGACAAAGATGATAGAAAATTCACGTCAGGATACATGTTTACTCTCGCAGGAGGAGCTATTTCGTGGAGAATCTCCAAACAGTCAATAGTTGCATCATCCACGACGTATGCAGAATTTATAGCATGTTAGACTGGTCTCATCGTGACCGAGCCCAACGGCTCGAACACACCCCTTGACTGCGGCCTGATCGGGGGCGTCCGATCCTTTATGGACGGTGGGCCCCTGTCGCCGCGCTATATATAAATGGTGGGGGGACTGGCCTGCATGCCTCACGAAGTTGACTGTGTAACTACGCCCCCCCCACCAACATACCCATCCGATCTAGGGTTAGCGCGAGCGACGGGAAGCTCCACCGCCGCCACCACTCCTCACCGTCGTCACTATGTACTCCTCCACGTCGTCATCCTCGAAGGGTAGCGAAGGTGGTGTTCTCCTCTCTCTCTATCTCTATCTCTCTCTCTCTCTCTCTCGGTTCTCTCTCTATCTCTCAGATTCTCTCCCAGTCTTACATCTACAGAGGTATACACTGATAGTCACTAGACTAGCTAAGATCCAGAGAAACCAACATCTTGTGAACCTTCCGGTTGGCCTTGGGGTAGGCGACGACACCGACCATGGTGTCGCCATATTGCGGCCTGATGACTAACGTTGGTAGACCCCAAGTGCAAGGTGTGAAGAGTGCAGCAGCAAGTTTTCCCTCAGAAAAGAAACCAAGGTTGAGTCGATCAGTAGGAGGACAAGCAATATCTGAAGGTTGATGCAGCTGAGGTGGCAGGGCGCACTACCGGTATAGCAGCAACGTGGAACCTACACAACACAATCAAATCACTTTTTTCCAACGTAGCAGTGAGGTTGTCAATCTCACCGGTTTTGCTGAACACAAAGAGGTTAAACGTACGACGTGGAAAACATTATGCGAACAGTATAAAACAGTAGCAGCAGTATGAAAGCAGTAGGTGTTTTATCAGTATGAGGAAAATGGACCGGGGTCCATAGTTCACTAGTGGTGTCTCTCCATGAAAGATAAATAACATGTGTGGTGAACAAATTATGGCTGCGCAATTGACAGAAATAAAGGATGCACCGTAGTGCATATGCAAGACATAAAGGTTACTATGTAATTCATGCGGGCATTACAATAAAATACATAGACCGTTATCTAACTGCATCTATGAGTAAAAATCCACCCTCCGAATATAATCCAAACAGACGTTGGGTATTAAGTTGCAAGCAACAGATAATCGCAGTAAGAAAAATGTGTAATGTAAACAATAACATCATCCTTAGACAAAGCATTGTTGTTTTCTCCATAATGGCAACATCACATCCTCCATCCATCACGTTTCTGTCACTCGAGCACAGATGAAAAAGAGGCATGAATCAACTATCGAGCATAAATACTCCCTCTTAAAGTTACTAGCATCTACTTGACCAGAGCATCTACTAATAACAGATAGCATGCAAGATCATAAATAACATAAGCATGAAGATAACATGATAGATTGATAATCAGAAGACATAGCATTCAACATTCATCAGATCCTAGCAAACACAACATGTAGCATTACATAAAGATGATCTTGATCATGATAGGCAGCTCACAAGATCTTAACATGAGGTACAAAGTGGATAGAACTACCATCTAGCTACTGCTATGGACCCGTAGTCCAGGGATGAACTACTCACGCATCACTTCGGAGGAGGACATGGTGGTGTAGAACCCTCCGGTGATGATTTCCCCCTCCGGCAGGGTGCCCGAGGGAGCTCCAAAACCCTCCCGATCTCGGGATGATGGTGATGGTGGCCTCGGGAGTTTCTCGGGTAAAATTGGGATATCTCTAGGGTTTATGTCTTGGGGGAGTTAAATAGGCGAAAGAGCAAAGGTGGTGGAGGCCTGGGGGGGGACACACCACCCCCGGCGCGGCCAACGGGGGGCACGCCGCCCTATGGTGTGGGCCCCCCGAGGGCCCCTCCGGGTCTCTTTGGGACTCCGTGGAACCTTCGGGAATTTTAAGACTTCCGTGCTTCGAATTTTCCAATTCCGAGAATATTTCCAGAACAAGTTTTCTCAAACTAAAAACAGCAAAAAAAACAGGGAACTGGCTCTGTGGCATCTTGTCAATAGGTTAGTCCGAAAAAACAATAAAAATGACATAAAGTGTATAGCAAACATGTGGGAAACAATAAGAAAACAATATGAAACATCAGAAATTAAGAATACGTTTATGACGTATCACGACCCACCAAAGTTTCCCCTGCTACACTCGTAGGTGCCTTGAGCTTGTCCGGCGTCGTGACCTTGAGGTTGTTCTTCTCGACGATGAACCTCCCCTCGCAACAGCAGGTGCACATGAGAACTGCCCACACCAGCAGCGTGGATCGGAATTCAATGCTCCAATCCAGCGGTTAAACCTCGAGGAAGGATCGAGAGGAAGCGGTGGGATGTAACGGACAAGATATCATATTTTGAGTAGCGGACACTGCGGCTCCTTCCCCATGGCGGCGAGCTGTGCCACCAGGTCTGCCAAGGTTGCGGATGGAGGACTAGGTGGTGGCGTGGGCAGAGGCGCCGGAAGGGGAGGCGGCCGCGAGGGCGCGAGGGGAGAAGAGTACGGCGCAGGAGGCGGCGCTCGATCTAAGTTTTCACCTTTCTCGGAAGAGATTGCGTTGTTGAGATATCAGAACAACTTCGCGTACGACGTTTCGTATCCGATATTTGTACGACGCATGATCAGACAGTTTGCTGCAATTTCATGCCACCGGCCGACAGACTGATTGCATGTGTCGTACATTCGTCGTAGGAATAGTATCGTATGTATAGCAGTACTCGTGAGATATTTTCACCGGGTCAATCGGGAAGAGCTCAGCTTGGCCTACGGGTTGGACGCGAGGTGTCCTGGATTAAGTGTCGGGTCATTCTTGGCTTTCACGGACCCACACGAGGACGGTCCCAATCGTCAGCGAGAGGGGTAGCGAGACGGTGGGTTGAAAAGAGCAAAAAATCGATTGAGTGTTGCACAAGCGATCGTTGGGAGGCTAGATGTTGCCCCGTGCTTTATAAATTAAATTAAATCTGTAATAAATCTCAAGACACAATTGGCAAAAAAAAGTAGATAATGTTATTAATAATACAATTTATGCTTTGGAAGATTCTACATGTATATATTCTTAAATATACATATAGTAAAACATATGTTAACATATTTTCAAGAACATATGGTTTAGATATCTATATTATAGATATGTATAATTAAATATAGCTTAAGCAATTATAAAATTATAATTTACAAAG